>JBAJNP010003686.1:0-28294 GCA_036877545.1 Yasuhikotakia modesta | reverse complement strand
CCTCAGGTCTGTTGTGATGATGTCAGATCTCCACAGGTTAAACAATGATGTATAAAACAGGGAGGGGCTTATAAGGGGCAAAAACTTTATGAAAACTGAAACAAACGTCTCCAGCTGTAACTGATTTAATTCATACTTTATTTAAAATTATAATATGCATTATACATATAATAAATGTAATTTATAAATGTTAGGTTCATAAGTGTTTAATTTTGCTAATTTAGCTTTGTGTGATGTCATGTTTGTCTGCACAAATCACATTTTTTAAGCACATAATTACTCTTATGTTTAACTATGGCTTCTGTTGATCTGCAGTGATGCAATGATCTAAATTTCAGTCCTTGGTTTATCACTCTGCAGTTTAACCTCACCATCTGCGTAGCATCACAGATAGCGTTTGAAGCCCAAGGCACTAAACGTAGCATATAGCCAATCAACGTGTCAGTGCCTCTCTCACACACTCTCACACACACACACACACACACACACACAGCTTTTTCTGCATTTCCAGCCGTGCAAAATGAAGGGCCCATCAGGGGCTTATTCACAGTCTGTGCTCATAGTTTGGCTGATTAAGACTCAATTCAGCCCTGCCACAGTTCAGAGGACACAAAAACTTTTTCCCCCTTTTCTGCATCCCGGCATCACAAATTATACTGTATAAACCTGGACATAAAGGGACGACGGGGTTGAACGTTAAAACCACTGGACTATTTTACTACCACTGAAGGATTGAGCGTTCAAAGCTTGATTGATTCCTGTGGCACACTGAGGAGTTTTCCCCGTGGACGAGTTTTCTTGTGTTGTGGCGTTGGATTTCTTGATTTTAGGCACGCTAACATCTGGCTGTGATCCAGAGTGAGGCTGATGATATCTGTGCTGGTGCTGAGACGAGAGGAGGGAAATGAAAGCTGGTCCTACAAACCTGATATTAGACTAGCGTGACTAAAATGAAATGGAGTGACTGTGAAACATCACTTCTCTGATGTACTGCAGTTGTGAAGATACAAATCCTAGTGACTTTCACTAATTAACCCCCAAATGACTGGAAGTCATGGGCACTAGTCATTAGAACTGGGGTGGGATTGGTGGGCATTTGTGAGTTTGAGACCCCAACTTCACACTTCCACAGGAAATCAAAGAGTTGTTTTGTTTTCTTGCAATACAAAAATAACAGAATAGAGCCTGACACATACAAACAATTCAATTTCTTTTGTACCTAAAATCTGCTTTTCAGAATCACTACGGACATCATGTACTTAATATTCACAAGCAAAGCCCCACACTTTAAGATCGCTGCTAAAGAAGGATTTGATAGAATGAGAACCCAGACCTTGGGCAAGGTGATTATAAATCATAAATGAACTCATGAAACCATTTTTCTATGGAGATGTTATGGATTCATCACCTCTCTTGTGAGGTTAGATGAAGCCCATTAATACATTTACAATCACAGTTGCGTGACTGATCCAGGGACAGTGTTACATTCCCTGACATGACTTGTTCTGGTCACCAGGGCCACTGGAACAGCTCAACCCTGTCTGTCGGCTATTTAGGGTGCGCTTTGATGGATCGGTTCCAAGACGTTAGAACTTGGAACTAATTACACGCGGTGATGAGATGATTAATGAGATCCTTTAATCTCCCCTTAAAGGCAGCAGTCATTAGTGTCCTGTATGTGTCTTTATCTGGAGGTACCTGCTTCATCTCAGCACCTGTCAGTCTTTCATCTCTCTCGTTCATGTGTGATCCTAGCATCATCTGTAGAACACATTAGAACAAGCCTGGATCATTAGAACCATTACTGAACGTCTCGCTGTCAATGAGAACAGAACAGCTACAAATGACATAATCTATGGCCATGAATATGTATGCATTTTGATAATACTCTGAGTCCCTCTGCAGAAATTAGCATATATACTGTGTATACATTAGGCACACAATGCAGGGCACGGTATGGAGAATGGTATCCCATAATGCAATGGTCCTGACTTAACCTTAAATATTTAAGGTATAAATTAACCTTAAAATAATGAATATCAGTAGCAAACTATCTTTTTTTGTACTAATATTTTGATTGATAGCCAAAGGTTAAGACATTTACAATTACTCAAAAAAATTTACACACACACACACACACACACACACACCCTATATACCCTATATACACAAATAAGGGGTTCAAGGTACGAGTCATACAATATACACCATTAGCCATGATTATATATACAATAACAGCCTTGTCCTACTACACTTCTGAATATACATTATTATTGACCAAACAGGACTGAAGCTGCCTGTTGTATATTGTGCAGCGAACAGGATGTTAGTATTCCACCCTGGTCTGGGTATTTTACAGGGCACTAGAGATGAGATTCAAAGCTTACCAACAATGTCGCAATGCAGTGAACTGACGTTGCAGTAATTATTGCGAACAGTCAGTTTTGTTTCCCTCCTGTTTTCTTTTCTTTCTGTTTTGAAAGTATTGGCGTAACTCATTGTCTCTCTTTAATCTATTTTCGTCTCTAATGTCATATTACTACACTTTCCTCTGAAGGAGGAATGCGGTACAACAGATGTTGATTGGCTGTTCGTTTCTGAGGCGCACCATCTGTGTGAGCAGAGATTTGCATTACAGCCTAGGAGGGAGAGCATCATTTAAACTTAGCATTTTTACCAAAAAGTGTATGAGCGTGTCTTTAAAATTGAAGGCTTCACTACAGATGGAAAGCAGACACAGTTTGTGGCTGATCTCAAAGGGACATAAAGAGACACTTTGTACCTGAACTGAACATTGAGGACAAGAACACAAGTGGCTTATTTGACAGAAGACTGAGACACATTTACGGTCAAAACACTTGCTTAGGAACCAGAGTAACAAAGAAATTATGGACCCCAGATGCCCATTAACTGTTTGCATTCATTAATATCTTACAGTTCAAAGGTTCTTTGTCAAACTAAAGGATTGCATCAGATTAAATCACTTGTTGTGTCAACAGCTGCTGTTGATGTTTTTTTCATCACCACTGAATGTAATTTCAAATAGTTCTTCAGTTTGTAACCGTGTTACAGTGAAGCACTTGCAGGGGAAGTCCATTGTGCAACACAAGTCTAAGGGACAAATTCACAAGCTACAGTAGTAAGTTCATTGCACTGCCAAATACGTTTTACAGCTGATGGAAAATGCAGTTAAAATTCATAAAATAGAGCAGAAATGTCAAAGTATTAAAAGATACATGAATGCAAACATGTTTTATAGTTGTTTTTTTCATAACAAACACTAATTCATCCACTCAAAAGTGTTGTAGATGAATGTTATAGTAATGCACCAACATAACTAATACAGAACACTAGCTAAACTCTGTTACACTTTCTGTTCCTATATATTTTCACATGTAGTATGATAGAATATGTTTGGATAACTTCACATAGATGGAATTAGATGAGAATTACACCACACTGTTTCATTGTGGCTACATTTCAGAAACAATGCGTTTTAAAAGTTCAGTACAACATCACAAATATGTTTCTAAACTGTACAAACTTAAGGACGAGTCCAAATTATTCCAGGTGACGATGCGTCACAAATGCACATCAACAGATCCTAATTTAAACCAAACCTGGAACATTGCATTAACGTTTATTGTACCATTTAACTTAATCAGAATAAAGTATAGTGCCACTAACATCATTCTGACAAAACTACTGTTGTAAAGTAATTCTCTGTTTTAAAATAGAGAACCAGGCTTATTAAAAACTAGGAAATGGGTGATTTTCTGTGAGCGCAGCTGCCTCACATGAACAGATGAAATATCTAATGACATGACATAATGAAATCCAGTACGAGTCGGTTTATTAGCACATTATACGGCACTCTTTAAACGAACATGGCTTACCCTGCATACGAATGAGTTTTTAACCGGTCTTCCTGCTTGTTCGCTCGGGTTTGTGGTGTGTGTAAACTCTACATTGGCAGGCTGCAAAGTGTCCCCTAAAAAAAAAAACCTCAAAACACTTTCCACCAGAACCTTTGATTCATTTTTAAAACCCCACCTTTGATATACCGGGAACGTCTCTAATCACGGCCGTCCGTCAAAAGCCCCAGATGTTCAATAAAACCTCCATCTAGACTAGAACCGTGGCAAAGATGAGGCCCGTGTGATACAGAAAGGAGGCAAAGTGGAATGTTTTAACTTCCCAGGCGAGACTCTTTCCAAAACTTAATCGCCACACTACAGTACATCTCTGGTCAAGCTGTCAGCTAAGATTAATGGGAAACGCACTGCCCCATTGAGGCTCTTTAAAGCATAACAGACAGAGGACAGCAGGAATGACACTGTGTTTTTGCACACAGTAGGACAGAATTAGAGGAAATAGCGCTGATACATTATTGCTACATATCATTAACACATAGCGACGTCCGCTAGTTCTTTTACATTTATATAGAAGTCTTAATATAGAAGGCACAGTAGCTAAAAAAGCCATGTTTTATTCTAAGGGCAGACAGAGGTTGAAAAATGGTCCTGAAGAACTAAATTATGGCTGTTCTTGGTACAAAACCCTAAACTAACATGATAAATGGGCCACAAAAAAGCAGAAACCTGCCATTTTAAAGAGTTCTGCACTGTGGAGAACAGCGTGTGTGACCATGATCAGCACCAGAACCCCTGTGAGATCCATCCGTCAGCGGACTTCATTTATACCCGTCACACAACCGTAATGTTCAGCCGGATCTCCTGTGTGGATGCTGCAGAAGGTCCAAACGCACACATCGGACCCGACTGCTCAGACCTCAGCTGCACTCAGAAAATGGGTCGAGAACTTCAAAAACTTTACAACACTTTGAAATCTAAATAACTACGTGGCCACCAAATAGGAATCAATCTAGCTATCAAATAGCATGATGGATGGCCTTTGAAAACCTTAACCTTATCTTCTACATCAATCACGGGTGCCACCAGAAGACATTTGCGGCTCAGATTTGGCCGCCCCTTATCAATTATGGCGTATGATACATCACTCAAAAGCTCTATAACTGCTTCTGCTAAAAGCTTTTTTATAGTTAAAATAATGGCATATATCCTGAAGCTAACGCCATTTAATGCTGGTACAGATGGTTAGGTTTATGTGAATTGTCACCATTGCAATGACATGCAAACAGTCAAAACGTTAAAACAACTAAAATAAAAAGTCTACAATATCTTCATTTTATATTAACAATATAAACTATAAGTACTTTATGGATATGGCAAATGCATTCTTATGAGTTTTGCAAAATGGACGTTAACCCTTTAACCATATACCTGTAACAAAAATAATAAACTAATATTCCCAATAAGAAAAATATCATATTTACCTAGGATTTAGGTTTTTAGGGTGTTGGTAGGGTGGTTTAATTTCTTTCTAATGAACTTTCTACTGCTCTGATCCTGGCCCTACAAAAGAAAAACAAGCAAAACAGTTTAACCTTTATGTTAAAAACAAACCATTTAATAATTTAATAATTTAACCATTTAATAATTTAACCAGCTAGTTAACCCTCAGAAGAGCTACGTGTGTAGCCATCAAACCCTTTTGCTTTGTTTTGCACTTTTCCAATGCATGGTTCAGCCTTCAGGGATTTTCAGAGCAGCGGCAAGGCCATTTATGGAAACATCTGACACAACGTGACTGAATAATTTGATCAGAGGTGCAAATTTGCAATTTGTTGACAAAGCAGAATCTGTCAAGACTCTGTGGAATGACTTGCATCTCTGAGAATTCAGTGCATGTTTAATCCTGAGACTCATCAAGATTTTCCCCACAGCTGGTGAGCATGCAAGCATTGGGCAACTGGACAATTTTGTGACCTTATACGCAAGTTCTTTACCTGAGGGCAGCAGATCTCTTGGGAAATGGCCGAGATCGACAAACAAAAAGTAAGATAAGGAGAGAAAACAAAACCTTCTCTGGAATAAGAGATTGACCTCTTTAGGGTCACAAGATTGTAGTATCTCATCTTTGACAAGTGCATCACTGCTGCATGCCAGAGTGGGCAGATGGCGAGGGCACATATGTGCCGTTTCGTTAAAAGAGAGAGAACAGGGCGACTGTGTCTAATGATTGAGCGTTTCAAAGAAGAAGATTAGAAAATCCTTCTATGAATCCTAAAAAACAGGACAGCGCTTTGAGATTACTGCTGTTTTTATTTGAAGCTGTACAAGGGCCATTGCATGTCTGTCCCAACTAATGCAGGAAATGATGTACGCCCAATTTACTGGAAGAGCACATTTTTAAACCTGAATAAAATGAATACCTCTAATAGAACCTAACGGAACATCTTTGGATTTGTTATAAAAGCAAATTAAGGAGACAGAACTACACTGCTGTACGTCTAACAGTGCGGAACAAGGCTCCAAAAGTAAAAGTTTAACTACCATATGTAACTGTTTTCTTTACTATTGTTTCATAGATTTTCAGTTGAGTGCTAAATTTGACATGGCGGTTCAGTCCACAGTGAGAATGTGAAGGAAGCAGAATGTAATGAGATGCAGTCAGCTTGTGGCTGATGGAAGACAATATAGCTTCACTGGATTTGTGAAGGTTCTTGACAGTTTTAGCGTTTTAGACAGAGACGTCTACCCAAATTCACCCTGTGCTCTGCAGGAGGCCTCAGTCTCAGGAAGATACAGTCCGGTCTCGAGAGCATGATGTCTGCATCCTTTAAAAGGCTCCAGGCGGTAAAGGGAGATTGTTGTTTCCAGGTGTCTCTCGTCCATTTCCCAGTAGAGAGAGATCTTCAACAGAACCTGGTGTCTCAGTGTCTGGGGTAAGAATTAGTCTAGGAGCCGGATAGTCCACCCATCCACGGTCCTGCTCCTCCTCGGGCCCCATCGTGGCGGCTGCGGCGGCAGCTGCGCACTCCTCCTTATACAGCCTGTCGTGCTCCTGCTTCAGCTCCTGGTAGGAGCGGGAGAACATGTGGAAGATGGAGGTGGCTGGAAAGGCCATGATGAGGATCCCGCTGAGGATGCTGCTGAGCGCCACCACCTGACCTGGGATGCTCCTGGGCACCATGTCCCCATAGCCCACTGTCGTCATGGAGATGATGGCCCACCAATAGGAGGCGGGAATGCTGCTGAAATCCTGCACTCCGGTCAGCTCGCTCTCCGCCAGGTGCACCAGCGGTGAGAAGAGCGTCACGGCCACGCAGAGGAAAAGCAGCAGCAGGCCGAACTCCCTCGTGCTGCGCCGCACCGTCAGCCCCAGCGTCTGCAAGCCCAGAGAGTGACGGGCCAGCCGCATCACGTACAGAATACGAAGGGCACGGAGGATCCTCAGGACCAGACCCAGTTTGTCCAGGTAGCCCTTTCCTCCTGAAGGTCTCTCATGGACGTCGTTGGGGTTCTCCTCCACCACAACCAGAGACACGTAGTAGGGCAGGATGGCCATGGCGTCAATGATGTTCAGGGGCCCGCGGATAAACTCCAGCTTGCTGCGCGCCTGCACAAAGCGTAGCACGAACTCCAGGGAGAACCAGGCCACACACACCGTCTCCACGATGAACATGTGGTAACACTTCTGAGAGCACTCGCCCTGTGTGGAGGGAGAGCAGAGAAATTTAGGGTCCAATACAAGTTAAGCACAACCAACAATATATCAACAATGTCAATCAACAATATATGTTTATTATTAATAATTCCAAATAATTAATATTCCATAATTTTAAAAAAATAAAGAACCACTTCTTTCTTTAAAACTGAAGCATTGAGGTTAAGCAAATTAGAAGTTAACTTATGGAAAATACAGAAAGTCTAAATTTGAGATTTAATTAAGCACTAAAATACAAGGTGAAAATAAGGTACAAGGTGAATATATGAGGCACTGAAGCACATAATGAATTAAAACTGAACCACGTAATAAACATCTTAAGGACGAGGTGTTAATTTTGTAAGGGTAGTAAATTTCTTAGTAATTTTATAAAGGTATTGAACTTAAAATTAAATTTAAGCAAAAAAAATATAGCCATCCTTTATCATGAATAAATCAGTGCTATTGACATTTTGATTATACAAAACCCAGAACATTGTTTAATAAAACATACCAGGAAGCCAAAGGTTTGTTACTAATACAAAACGTCCAGGTAGCTCCCACAGCCTTTAGAGAAAGTATTTACTTTTAGTATTAATATCACACTAAATGACTGCAGTCAGGCCATATCAGTTAATTAGTCAAAGGTCAACATGATGCGTGAAGATGGTGAGTTAACAGCAAACACCAACTGGACCACTCCGACCTCAAAATGCCCTTTTAATAATAAATACTCTATTTTAGGTTGTTCACTTAACATGCTGGAGGTGTCTCAAATCATATTTTCCCATATGCTACGCAGATCTGATTTGTGATGCGCCCCCCAAAATCAGATCTGAACGTACACACCAGATAATAACTGCACACATTTCATTAATATCACAGATGATATCACACAGGATATGAGATGTGATGTTAGCGTTGCGTTTTATACATCATGATTTATCATGCCGTTATCATTTAGTGCCAGCAAGCGTCTTCTGAAGCTAAAATCTACAAACTGTGGAAGGAGTAGAACAGTCACAGGAGAGATTCTGAGATAGCACATTTAATTAATATTTGGTGAGATGCACATCTCAGGCAGAACTCGAGGGAACGTATCGCAGTTGTGTCATGTTAGCAAATTAGCTGTACAATTTGCGGTTTGTGGAAGAGTCTCGCACATCTAAACATTTTTGGTAGGTGGTATGCATGTGACGTTATTGTTTTAGAAATGCATGCCCGGGTTATTTAAGGTTATCTGAAATGCAAAAATACAAACTGACGTTTCCTGGGAAATCAGACCTGAAAGCTGAAATTAAAAATCGTTATTATAAACGTAAGGAGATTGTTTTGAACACTGGTCTGTTATTTACTTGCTCAGTAACGTTTTTTGTTTATTTTTTATCAAGGTTATGGATTGGCGGTGGAGGTAAGATCTATAATGTGAACGCAACAGCAGAAAACGATATTAAAAAACTAACAGCAAAACGAAAATATGCCTCAAAACAACTGTATTTAACAATGCTGTGTTATAAACTTCAAAACTGCAGGTTTTTTACTTGACAAACACCCCTGCATTTATCAGTCCCTCTCCCTATACTTTTATCTTTCAAAACACTCTTCAAAATGCTCTCGCTTTTGACCAAGCACACACACACACACACATCTAATCCTCAAAAAACCTATTGGCAATTTTACATTTCATGTAACAGTTAGGTCAAAACTTTACTATGTTTATTAAGTCTCTAAAAATGCAGCAAAAATGCAGTTTGAGTCACTAAAATGCAGCAACAGCTGGTATATCTCACAATGCGGCCGGCAGCCTCACCACATGTCTAAAACACCCTTTGCCCAATACATATTACTTCATTACTGCATCTGTTCGACCTCAAAGACTCATTGTTAGATGATGTAATGTTATACTGCAGCAGCCGTGTGTTGATTCATTTGTGTAAACTCAGCACTCTGAAAACATTCATCACAGCACTGGCCATTTGTCGTCCACTCACTCACTCTTTCGGTCATTTTCGTTCTCATCTTCCCCCGTCACCTCATTCCGTTGCTCCCCCCGCTCCTTGGCTCTGCGGTGGGATGAAGTGGATGCGACTGCAGCTGCAGACATTCTGCATGTTAAAGACGAATAACACTTTGCAGCTCGTCAGCCTGATTGTCAATTTCTCAGTGCTAATGCACTTAGGGTGACCTTATCTGTGCGCTGCCACTAAAAATGTCAATGACATCCCCCCCTTTGAGCCCAAAAGCAATCAAGCGCAGCCCCGGCGTCTACGGCGCCTGTATACGTTCTGAAATCTCCTACAGAGCTGATGAGCAGATTAACACGTATCTACCGGGGCACGCTTCTGAAATCACCCTAAATATCAGCCGTGATAACAAGACCTCACATGAGGGATCCAGATGCATTCTGGGTAAACAGCGCACAAAACTGACTACCGCATTACCAGAGCCTTTGTTTCTGTAGGTTTTCCCTATATTTATAATTAAAACAACACTTTTAATAATGAATTCTAAGCCTTGAACCAAACCAACCAATTTTTTTTTTTCTATGACCCAATTATGTATCAGAAGACATGAACTCAACAAGAGTTTGAATCAACTCTGCTGCATTCCCGAAATGAAAGTAATAGAAATAAAAATACTGTTTTTGCCAGTATGCACAACAGTCGTTGTTAGCAGTAAACAGAGAAAACGAGCTGACAGTCATTTCACTGTTACGAGCCTCTGATTGAACGTTAGTTGTTCTGGCTGGCAGTTTAAATCTAGAGGGAGGGTCTGAGAATGCATAAATGGATATATTGAAAGCGAAACGTGCCTGGGATAATTCCATCTGTGAGCTGGTTGGTGAATGAGATATGGGAACCCTGGAGGTGGGATGCCAGGAAGAGACGAGGGGCTTTGACAGTGAACTGAATAACTGAAGACGCGCTAATGCTTACAGCCATTGTTCGCTCATGCATGCGCATGTGCTTCCTGTACGCTGTGGCAAACGCTGCCAAAAACATTAATTTCCCCAAAGTCTCAATTTCATGTCGTGTTTTTAAACACAAACCAGATATTCATCAAAAACGTTTCAGGAGGAATGAACGTGCAAGTGCATGGACTGCATGTATACATTAAATGACACGCTGGGAAGCGTTACATAAGATGCATCTTAACATTTAATATTCAAGACTCGTATTAAGTTATGGAAAGCACATGCAACTTGGTTTCCATACTTTTAGATATTAATGAAAATCTGTATTACACAGCAGCTCTGTAAAGCCTTAGGGAAGTTCTCTATTACGCTAAACATAATAATATATATACATACATATATACACATGTATGCAAGCATGTATGCATGTATATATGTGTATATATATATCTAGGAGACATGTGAATATACAGAGTAACAGAGGACTCTAAACATATGTATATATATGTATATATATTGTATATATACATAGTATTGCTTGTCTATGAAAGAAAAACTTAAGCCACGTTTTCAACTGTATTCATCCTCTGGTATGAATGATAGAGAGTGGAGCTGGAGGAAGTGAGAAAACGAAAGAGAGGAATGGAGTGAGAGTAGGAGGGAGAAAGATATCACAATCCTCACAGACACTCTAAGCCTCTGATGTTTCGTCTCTGATGCTTTCAAGCTTGTGACTTTGTCACAGCAGCGGTGAAATATGAGGCTGAGGACTCTCCAGGAATGATTTTTTCATACAGTCCTTCTTAAACATTTCTCATGTAGTGGCATTTCATCACATTCTTCCCAGAGTCTGCCGACAGGCATCCCGAGTACTACTGAGAAATCACAGAAAATCACATAGACATAGACATTAACTTCACAGTGTAATGTAATGTGATTAAGGATCACAGTTCTGTTGTCCTGCATGGATGTAACTGTATAGTGTGATATAATGAAATGTGATTAAGGATCACAGTTCTGTTGTCCTGCATGGATGTAGCTGTATAGTTTGATATGATGAAATGTGATTAAGGATCACAGTTCTGTTGTCCTGCGTGGACATAACTGTACAGTGTGATATGATGTAATGTGATTAAGTCTTCACTGCAATACTGTTGCATGCCCACCACTCTCTTTCTCTTTCTCTCTCTTCCATCATTTAAGCCCATTATTAAATCCCTCTCTCTCTCTCTTTTACTTTTGTCAAAATATGGGTTATCAAACACGTTCTGGCAGGAAGTCAATAACGCCACATGATTCTTAGAGGAAAGACCACAAGCAGGAATTTGTAGAGGTCAGCATATTGCTATTTTATTTAAATCTGTACACTAGCCCCCTGGACGCTCTGTGTTCAATATTCTGATTGAACCTCGTTTCAGAGACATGAAGGATAAAGCAGACAGAGGAAAATCATGCTCAGTCTGTCATGCAGTGGTAACCAGGCTGTGTGTGCGGAGTCAGATTGAGGCCGTATGTTACAATGAACTTGAGGTCACTGCTGGGGATTGAGAGAGAGGCCGAGACAGAGATGGATTGACTGGGCCATTGCGAGAGCTCTGTGTACTAAACTGCAGGAACTCAGAACCCTTCAACCTTCTAACGTAGTCGTAGGCCAGAGACACAGGAGGACATGAAAAATGACCAGATAAACTCAGATACTCAGATATAATTCTCCCTGGAAAACAAACACATTCACTGCTTCTGCTAAAGGACACCTGTATTGCTCAATTGCTTCTGCTAAAGCTCACCTGTATTGTTTTGTATGTTATTGTTTTTAGATGTTTCTCCTAAAGTTCTTCAGACTGGGAAGCACAGTTAAGAGTATATAACTTTAAAAGTAATGGATAACACCTCAGAATTTTAGTCCTGGAGTCTGGACTGCAGACTACCATGTGATTTTTAAAATCTGAACAAACTTTGAGATATTTCTGAAACTTCTGTCTCTATATACTTTGGAAATACACTTTCACTTTCAATGCTTTAGTGCTTGTAGTTTTTAAAGCATCAATATCTTGCTCAACCTCTGAAACCATAGGCTTAATTTTTATAACTGATGTCACAAACATTAACTGTTAGCCCCTCCTCACAGGCCGTCATAGTGCTTATCACAATCCACAATCATCAATTCCTGATGGATAAAAAGTTCCGGCCCAACAATTCTTTCATGTTTAATATCGTGTTTCACATCACATTACTGAAGTAAAATGGGTCGCAAACCTTGTTTACTTTGACTTTTGAAAGAGATCTTACTTGTGAGTTCTTTCCTATAGACTGTCTCATTTTTACCTCATTGCGTGTTTCAAACACACACGTGTTTTTTATACTGTACAAACTGTACATTCTATCCTGCTACATTAACCATACCTAACATTTACTGAAAACCTTTCTGCTATTTAACACTTTCCAAAAAGATCATAGGGACCTAAAAATGTACCCACAAGGTCAAAATGTACTAGTATCACTATACTTGTGAGAACATTTGGTCCCTCTAATGTAGTAAATGCCAGGACCAGACACACACACAGACACACACACATACAGACACCCAGGCAGACACTTTAATCTGTGTAATCCTACAAAATGCACTTCTCTTTTTTTCCCTCCTAAATACTATTTTGCAAAACAGCAAGACATTTCTCCCTCTTTCTGTTAATTTCCATCACAGCCCAGAAATCTCAAACACAAAGCACAGAGCGGGACGGCTCTGCACTAGCTAAAGTACACAGCGAGACGGCCTCAGAATCTTAAACACCTGCCTCTACATCTTCAGCTTGCTAAGCACTGATTTTTTTCAGACACGCTAGTCCTCTTCTCCCCACCTCATGCTGCTATAATGGAGAGTAATGAAGGGATGGAGCGATGGATGGAGGCGGAGAAAGAGTGAGTTGGCATTGTGAGCATGCACAGCCTTTCACACTCACTGTGTCTCAATATCTGTCAAAGTGTCTGCCGAACTCTATTGTTATAAGCTGTGGTGAATGTGTGTATGTGGAATAGTGCTTTACAAAGCTGCCTGATGAAGGCACCGCTCACATATACTTCTAACACAAAAAGTACACACTCACTCACTCACTCACTCACACAAACAAACACACTCATTCACTCACACACACTCACTCTATCACAGACACACACTCACTGTCACACACACACGCTATATCACAGACACTCACTCACACACACTCACTCACACAGTTTATAATCAATGCTGGGGACTGCTGGTGTGACATTTGGTCCCCACAGTGGTGTAAAAACAAGAACCCACACACACGCAATCATCTGGCAACTACCTGTGACTGCAAGCACATGACCTTTGGAAGCACTGGTCACGCCCACCCACATCTTTCATCCAACTGCATCGCTCTCATTCAGTGTTCAGCGTTCTCCTCCCCCGTCTCTGGAGACCGTGGCTCTGCTCGGTCCATTTGATCTGTCCTTTATGGCAGGTTACTGCAAATCCTTTCAAGCGAGGTTTACTGCCTAGTCCTGCACCAGCAGCTCTGTGCCAGAGTATCACCGCCTCAGACCGGCTGCACAAATCAGGGGCGCAGCAGCCATTAGGCTGTAACTTAACGAAATGACTGCGTTTGTCTCCTCACCTCCCACACTAATATTTAAAGAGTTTAATTTTGCTCGGGTCCTGGTGCAGAGAAGATTGTAGCTGGCCATGTGAAACACGTAGGCCATGCAGAAGCCTCTGCCAAACCCCGTTTAACGACATCTGTCTTCAACAAATCAGTTAGCATCACTACAATATTGTGTATGAATTAATGTCTGTGCGCAAGGCAGACTTTTTTTATTTTGCCCCCTCCATCCCCCCAAAAAACCTCTCTGAAAGTACGTATTTTGTACTGCAAGAAAAAATGCTCTATGCAAGTATGTAACGCAAATGTTTTTCTCAGAATGCAATTAAAACTGTAAATGAATGTAACTTGTATTATTAGCATTAAACTACCTTCTTCATAATGGTCAGTTTCCTACTTGTTTTCCACTACTATCTTGTAAGTAGCATAAGTGCTGTCTCTGTAAAACAGTACCTTGCACTTACAATGCAGCAGCCAAGCATTTGCATCTGCGTACTTGCATAGAATATTTCTTTCATGGTTGAAAATGCACTGTAAAATCTCTCCCCCCTGTCAGATGAGCATAACTAGCTTTTAGCAGGGACCCAGGAGACACTGAACAGACATGGAAACCTCACACCCGACCCATAAACACCTCGGTGGAAGAGAACAGAGGTCAAGGCCTGCTGGGAAACAGGAGCCTGGTGAAGATTTACAATGACTACATTTACAAGTTCAGTGCTAGAGCGCTAAATACGGTAACGTTCACACTATGTTTGGTTATGAACTAGAGTCACAACCGCATTCTATAATCTGTGCTGTGTGACCTGAAACCGAATTAGACAACTGTCTGTCATGTGATATAATCTGAAAGCTGCTCTCTCTGCACATACGTGTCTATGTGAGTGTTGTGCGTTTCATATGCGGTTCTGGTAAGTCACAGAGACAGCGATACGAGCCGTGTGTTATCCAGCGGTTTTAATTACAGTGACTGTTTTCAGCAGACCTTTGTGGTCTGTGTTCAATTTAAACACAGTTCTGGTTACAAAAAAGGCCTTCAAAACTGCTGTAGATTATCAAGCACTTGCACGTCAATTGCATTCAGGTATTAAATGCAGCTGTGTCAATTGTGATAAGACTATTTTATAATGCACTTAGTTGCCAGTTGTTAATTCCAACAACTTGGAATTATTCCATTATTATTTAATTGATTTACATATACTGTAACTCAAGTATATTTAACTAAAATGATCATGAATTATTAAATATTCCATAATGTCAAGGTGAAAATGTCAAGACATTTTTCTTGAATTAATTCAAAATGAAAAAGCTAAGTCAGCAGAATAATAAATAGCCTAAATTCACCTCAGTGGTCTGTAATAATTCCCATCCCTCTGCAGTGTCAAAAAAGCCAGACTCTGATTATATTTTGACTGGAATCATGCCTGGTGCACAAGGTGGCTTTTTCTGTCTAACCCAGTTAGATGAGAAGTTTAACCAACATGTAAAAATAATAACCATAGTGAAAATGATCCGTCCTACTTGACGTACTGGGGCAGGTAAATCAAAAACCAGTACTACCACAACAATAAACCAGCTTACTAGTTACCAACTGGGGAAAAATAAAAAAGTCAACCTCATAAGTCAAAATAATTTGTTTTTACCTTAACAAATATGATTATGATTTGAATAAATATTTTAAGAACTATTACAACAAATTTGCATACAATAACATATTGTAATAATATTTTGGACTACTTTAATATTTTGACTTACATATAAATGGATAACCATATATACAATAATGCTTAAGGCACTCACGCTAAATCACGCTACAGGCTAACAGTGAGCACAATGGTGGATATGTCATGCTGTGGCATCTCCATCACAGGAACTGAGAAACTCAGAGAGGCATAAGGAAGAATGGATACAGAACTAAGTACAGAAAAGTCCTAGAGGAAAACATGTTACAGTCCTCCAGAGCAACGCGGCTTCAAGGGTGATTCATCTTCTGACAGGACAGTTACTTGAAGCCAACAGCAGAAGACATCTATAAAACCAAACACAGGCATTGTCCTGCTGTGTCCCAGTCATTTCAATTAAGCCTCTGTGAACCAACTTAAACCTCTCACATTTGTACACTGGTCTTGTCTAATTTAATGAAGACAGAGTTATAATTGCTACCAAATGAGGTCCAACTAAGTAGCAAATGCTGGTGCATACATTATAAATGGGTTGTACAATACATCAGAATGTGAAAAGAATAGGCATTCTGTAAAGTACTGTTTGTATATATTTGCATTGGCAGTGAGAGAGCATTTACAAATTAAATGCCTGAAAACTATAGGAGGACAATAACATGTAGGCGGGCATTAGAAATAGGTCTTTAATTTTGGGAAAAAGCTACTTGTGGAGTCCATTTGATGGATGACACAATTTACTTTGGTTACAGTCTCTGGTATATCTAATATGAGCACCTCTAAAAAAAACTAAACATTAGTTGTGTCCACATACATTAACAGAACCTGCAGAACCATACCAGGTGTCTGCTTTTGTAACTTTCACATGATGGCGTCATAGTTTAGGAATAACCAGGAGCTAAGTGGCTTGCTCAAGGGCACCATGGCAATAGCTCATGGCTCTCTTCTTATTTAGGACAAAACCAGCAAAATTCTGGTTACTACAAGCACTGAGCACCATTGCACGGGTTCAGCCATGTGTGTTTGTTTACATACACCTGTAGTATCTCCAGAGTATCAGTTGTGTTGTTCATTTAAAGCTTGTCTCTCTGTCACCACCTCTGTTTGACACATAAAATAACAGGTTACCTTACAATAGTTCTTCATTGCAACAAAAGAAGTTCAACCAGGAAATTCATTAAACAGCAATAATTCTAACCATAGTTTGATTTTGGTGCAATAACACATTTGGGCTACACTGATACTTTGTGACTTGGACACTCCTGCTGTTGAGTGTCATATAAAAACCTTCTCTATAAGATCTACAGGGTGTAATAAGACCAGATTTCTTCTCTATCTGTACTGGATACACTTTCCCTCCTGTAGGGCTACTCGTTCGATAACAAATGAAAGCTAGAACCACAGAACCGGTTTGGATGAGGTTTAGCTGCATGGGTTTTAAGTCCATTTGCAGTTGGAAAGTGGTGTCCTGGTACATTGAAAACAAATCGAAACAACTCACTCAAGGCTATGGTATTAGCAATCAGTCTCTGCACTTATGCACCGTTTCCTAAACCATTAGTGAACTGCTGAACGTACATCCTCATGGCAAAGTTAATGTATTGTGAGATTGACTGGGTGAACAAAGATACAACACAAGTTTCTATAAAATAGTTCATATATTTTCTAACGTCTCTGCTGGCAATTGAACAATGATGAACATACAGCACATCTAGTTCTGTCCAATTTGTGAGCAAACAGCTTCTATGATTCTAACAGGGATTTATAGTCTGGACCGAACTCAGGATTTATTGATTTGGATCGTCTAACTAACTGACATTTAGTCATCTCCAACTCAACAGAACAGAGACTGTTACATATACTACAAAAAAGGTATGGTTTGTAAGGTCCATGTGACTTGTAAAATGTGTGAATTATGCATCACTAGCCACCAAACAGATTTTTCAAACACTCACCCTGTTGTTCAAACAAACGGATAGTCCCGTCTCAAACACCACCGGCTAAGCCAGAAGTTTCATTTTTTACACTTTGTATTAGCATTATTAAAAATGTTCTACTAACTTCACTGCAGACAGTTTTTGATAAGTTAGGAGAAATTTAGAGAACAAACAGCTAACCTTCAAAGGAGAACATTAGCTAACCTTCTGAGAATGTTCCCTTTTAGCTGGGCACTGAGTCACTCTCTCCTCATCATCCTGGCTTAGGGCTTTATCTGCCCACTCAAAGGAACCTACGAAGTGTTGTCCAGATTGCGCTGTGGTTTGTCCACTGACTCCTGTCTTAGATTAAGGATCCAGGCCACAGATCATTGCTAACCCTGCAACACCACCTGTTCCAGGTACTCCCCTTCTGGCAAACCATACAGCCAAAATGCAAAACTCTGTAACAAGCCCAAAACCACTCACACCTTGCACCTGCAACGGCACCATATGGCCCTCTGCGACATCCTGTCTGACATAGTTTAAAATGAGCAGGATATGTAGAATCGCTCGCTAGTTTGTCACTGATGGGTTTGCGGAGACAATAATCGGTCAGGAGGAAAAATGAAACTAGCGCATTGGTCTGAACAGCAGGACCGGCTAAATGTTCAAAACATTCAACAAACAGATGACCGGCTATTCATGTCCTGTGACTCTTACACATACAAAAGGGCTGCAGAGCTGTGTAACAGCTTAAAAATGTCTTCCTGTCTGTTGTCCTGAAACAAAGTCAGGACAAGGGATTATTTTGTGAGTTAAACCTTTTTTAGCACCATCCAACAGTTGCAGATAATGTTGTGGGAACATTGTGTTTCAGGAGCAGGGCTGGTCATTATCTCTTAACCTGTGTAAACAAGTGAAAACACCTGCATTAATAAATGAAGAAAAACAATGAACTTCAAGGTCAAGTAGTAAGAATCTCAAACTGGCTTAAATTGGCTAAAATGATGAACTTATACATGCACACTGATGAGATGTGTTATCAAATCTTACAATGCTCACACGCTATCTATTCTATTGCCTTTGGTGACTGGTGGACATGAATATCTAGTAGTCTAGGTATACAGGGCTTCATTTAACAAACTATTATGAAAATCTGCAGCGTTTTGATTCCTACTGATACAGCGGTACTGTTACAAGACATTGTGAAGCGTGTGTGTATGTGTGCGCGTGAGTGAGTGTGTCACCGGCGCTGGGTGAGTGAGAGTTTGCAGGATGTAGTTGGCATACCAAACACCCTCAGTACAGAGTCCTTACTGCTGTACTTCAAACAAAGCAAAATTTACACCTGCAGCCTCTGGAGTGGAAAAAGACAGACCGAGAGAAGCAGAAGAGAGGGACAGAGAGTGAGAAAACAAGAGCGAAGGTGAGAAAAGGCAGAGATGAGAGGCCAGAGTGAAAAGCAACCAAAAAAGAAGGAGCGAAAGCAGGAATGAATATTTAAAAAAGGCAGCAGGAAAGCAGAGCTGATTTAGAACCAGGACATAAACAAAAAAAATCCACAGGAAGGAGAAGTAAAGTACAGAATCTATAGGGCATATCCCATAAGTGCTATTGATTTTCCTGAGTACCTGATGTTTTTATCCTTTTATCCACATACTGTATGACTTGAATATAAAACCAGTAGTGCAGCAGAATCCTTTTCTTTATATATAGTATATACAAAAGTGCAACAAAACTGCAGAAGGTACAGGTTTTTGGTAGTCACAATTGCACTCCACCAGCACAGCTTCAGGCATATAGCAAAGATAAAGAGCATTAGAGGAGACACTCATCTTATCACCTTATGAGAATGAAGTTGTTTTTATCTAAACAGTGAATTAAAATTGGATTGGGATTGTAAGAATATACCTTACGCTTCAGCACACAACAATTCATCTTATCTCACTGATTCCCAAAGTCACCCAATTAAAGGGTTTGAAGAGTACTCACAAAAGCTCAACACAACATATTCCTGTATCTCTTATCTGTTCTCATTACAATCTCTAAAGGAAACGATTAAAATGCAAACCATAGTTTGCCCAGAAATGAATTGTCTTTCCAAACCTATGTGACTTTTCTTCTCTGGTACACAAAAAAAGAAATGTTTTGGTAGGTTTGTGTCCATACAATGACAATCAATGGGTGCCATGGTTGTTACATCAAAATATCTGCATTTGTATTCCTCAGAAACAAATGAAGTAATACATGTTTAAAATGACATGTGGACTGGTAGATTTTGTTTTTTTGTTAGTAAACTGCACCAATTTGAGATTCACAATGGGAATGTATGTTATAGATATACACACCTATGACAAATGTTCAAACTTCACTGCAAACCATAAAATTGTCATAAACATACATAAATCTAGTTTACATATTCAAACATATTCAAACTGCATGTAGATATGTTAGCTGTAACTACTGCGGTTACAGTGATGTCAAACACACTGGATTTTCACACTGTATTTACAGTATCTTTCAGCTCATTGCGAGTTTGCCCAGGTTCCCTCACTGTTGCAGACAATTTTACTCCCTGTTTCTCACTTGCTTACACTTCCTGTTTATTAGAGATTTGCTGCCTTGTCTTGCCTGATCCGATCTTGAGCTCTAAGATGAGATGGCGTAGTACATAAATTTACAATGGTATAAAACTTTATGGAATAAGGTTTCGTGCTTGTAAACGCACAGAACTGTGAAACGCCAGTCTGCACATCGTCATATTTGACTTCACGCAAGGAATTCAAAGTGCTGTGAGAGATCAAGGAGGCCATCTTGTTACCACTCAATACACACACATCTTTCTGCGCACACACATTTACAAGCAGAGATGAATGACTCCATGCTCAGGCCATTCTTGTTCTACTGGGCCAGTGACATTGACAAACGGCTTGGCAGTGTAAATTAAATATGACAGTCCTGCTGCTACCAGCAGGACTCTTCCTGTTGGACACTACATACTAGTGTAACTGACTAGACACTGCTTGTCTTTACTAGAGTCTTACCTTGACATATACACAGCACCCAATCACACCCACAGCATTCATTTTCTGGACAGACACTCCTGAGCGCAACAACAGGCAAAGAGGCAACAGCCAGCGGTCTGACACTTCCACCTTGTACAATTTGAGGTGTCTACCTGCATAAGTGAGATTCAAATGCATAGACATTCACAACCAAAAAGATCTAGTCTTCTCAAGCGGACCCCCATGTACCTGCTGACATTCCCGTGGTCTCTTAGGAGCCGGTTCATTATTTTCCTGTGTGTGTTTGCTGACATCGTGAAGGCATTGCTGGTCCAGTTCATTACTCTGTGGGTATTTACTGACATTGGGGAGCATTGCCGAGGTGCATTCATTATTTCTCACTAGGAATAGCACACACAGGACTGCGTGACGACTGGAAACACACCTCCAGCGACACACAGGGCTCACATTCTACCTGAGGCAAACAAGTGAAGTGAACAAGCGCAGGTAAGTAAGTGCTTACTCCCTGCATGCAGTCACAGGCAAAAGCGCACCGAAGCGAAACGTCCCTGACTGAACAAAAACAGCTGAGCAATTCTTTAGCAAACATGCTACATGCAAATTTACATATAAATCACCCTGTTTTCAGTGCATGGCTTAAAGCATCTAAACCTTTAAAAACAGCAATGCAAACGTTAGTGGAACTTAGAGGTAATATGTTAATTTAGTCATAGTTACTGTGTCAGCATTCAGTGCATACTCACCCTGTTTTCCTCTTCTCTGAGGTCTGGCATCGTGCTGATGCACAGGCTGATCACGGTCACTGCCACCATCACCACAGACAAACAGGCAAACATCTTTCCTGGCAAGCCCGACTGAGGGTTCTCCACCATGTCCCTCAGACGATTCATGATTTTGCGGTAGCGTGTCTCCTCAGCAGGAGGCCGCTGTTGCATGCTGTGTTGACGTCTCTCCTCCTCCCTCCTCTCAATCTCTGCAACCTCCTCGATACGCGTGTACATCTTGCGCTTGCAGCAACGCTCCATGTAGGCCATCTCCACTCCCCAATAATTTAGCTCATCATGCAGCGAAAGTACACACATCTCCCGTAACATACGTAACTTTCCGGCCGCTAGAAAGTTGAGGATAACTCTAAATGCGCTGGGGCTTCGGTCGAAGAAAAATTCGTGACGGGCCTCATCGTAGTCGTCACAAACACGAGCAATCTCTTCAGGACTGCTGCTGGGTCTCAGACGTCCTAATCGGGTCAAGGGGAACTGCTCAAGTGTGCTCCATGGGAATGTGTAGCGGTTGCCCCCCACATTAATGAGGGCCTGCAGGCCGTGGTCCACCAAAAGCAGATCCTCCGGGCGGCGAATAAACTGGGCACGCTGATAGTACACGCCTTTGATGGTCTCCGTTTCCGGGATTTCAGTAAAGATGTGGTCCAAGCTGCTGTCGTCACTGACCGAGAGGTTGCTGAAGTCATGATTGGCGTTGCTGATGATTGGCATGATGGCATTGAAGACAAAGTTGATCAATGGAAGGAGTAGCTGAGGCGGTCTCAGTGTGTTAGCTTGATACCTGGGTGCTGGGCATTGAGGTGTTTATCCGAAGAACACCAAGGTGGATCCCACAGGATCTCATGCACAGTTCAGCGAAGAGCCAAATAGTCAACATCATTTACACACTGTTGGAGACAACAGGGAGACAACAAAACACAACAAGGTCAAACACATGTTCTTAAGAATACAGGTCTTACATTTGAACCACAGACTGTAATCATCACATGTTGAATTACATGCAAATTTTAACCTTCACATTATTACAGTCATTCTTCTCTCCTTTCAATAAAATGGATGTTATCTTCTGACACAGACAGTGTTAACCCTCAGTCTCTGGAGGCTAGGCATATTAGCACAAACCTCCAGACATCCTACAACTCTTTACAAAGATTGAATAATTTGCTGTTGTCAAGGTGTTTCATTATGTTGGGAAAGGGTGGGAGAGGGAGTGATAAACTATTTATTAATAGAAGCATATTCCCGACGGGAGACAGGCTTGCTTTACTGTGTGGAAAGTTAATTGAGGGAAGTGTGTCGTGTTGGGAACCCCAGTGGTTCTATCAGGAACGTTCTCTCTAGTACAGAAAGAATGGGAGCAAAATTATCACGATCATATGTAACTAAGTGTTACAACTGGGGGGAAATTTGGAGACATTTCTTAATATATTTGTACTTCTAATAACAAAATGCAAAAACAGACAAAACGCAAAAGGGTCAAGTGTCGCTTTGGATTGAAATTAGTATTTGTACTTGTCCATTTGTAAAAAAAAAACATGACATCGAAAACTTTCATTCTGTTGTTTCTTTACATTTTGTAAATTGTATTAAGTTATTGTGTAAACATGCTCCCTTAATAACCCATTTCTACCAACTTTTGTTGGTGCAAAATACACACATGAATCCAATATTATCCAAAATACATTACATTCGTCATATTGTTTATATTTATAGATAAGCTACATATCTATAGATATAGTTGCTGAATTTCACTTTATTAACTCTTGAACGTTATCAATGCATTAACACAATATAATTTATACATTCATGCCTGGAAAGTTAAGCGCAAACGCACAAGTTTCTCAGCATGAGAAACAAAAACACGACAAACAAATAAATGTTATATTTGTAAACAAATAAATGTTTATATTTATTTATTTATAAGTACGGAGTCCCAACTCACCGCTCAGCCGGTCCTCACTTTCTTTCCGTTCACTCCGTAACGGATCCGTTAAAAGTCCCTCACGTTAACCGCTCCACGTTTATATCCCTAACGTTCCTCAGGAATGCTTACGTCAAACGTGGGAAAACTGTCAGAGCGGGAATATTCCGCCGTCACCGTCCCGCGCGCTCAGAGTCGCGGCTCCGCATTCCGCGCGTGAGCGCGCGCGCGCGTGCGGGTGAGTGAACGCCGGTCGGTTGCGCGCCCCTCGCTCGCTGTGAGAGAGCGAAGTTTCACGGCAAACTCTCAGTGAACGTTTTAGGAACGTATTTAAAACGCGTATAAAGGCATATCCACCGTCGCTTAACGTTTACGGTACCGCGTTACCGGCTCTAGTCTGAGACGCGCGCGTCACGGTGCGTCAAGATGACCGAGGTGCGGATATCTAGCGGCGGTGCGCGTGACAGAACGGATACAGTACTTACAACACGTTTCGTTACGTTACGATCCGGCGTTTGTATTAAACGCCTTAAACGCGATGCAAACACGTCGGGACAGTTTAATTAGTTGCGTTCGCATCGCAATATTTGCATACAAACTGCGCATCTATTGTGGAGTCCGAGGTTTACAAACAGATGCATGCAAAGCGTGCACAAGTTAAGCGTTCACTGGGAAGCAATAAAATGAAAATTAAACACTGTGCACAAAGAGCCAGCTGTCTGTATAACTGTATGCTGAGAGAGAGTTTCTTCTTAACTCCTTAAAGTAAAACTAACTGCATGTGAACTTTATGCTCAGGTAGGGAAGTGAAAAGTGATTAAAAGTAAACATTTACACACAGAGGCGTGTCACAAAATTAGATTATAATGTAGAGGACTTTAGTGGGTCCCTCTTGTCACAGCACCTGGGGCAATGTTTCTGGTTTTCATCCCTCCCCTAATGACAGGCCTATATAATTTATGCGCGCTCACACACACACACACACACGCTCTCTCACTCACTCACACACACACACACACACACACTCTCTCTCACACACACACACATGCACTCTCTCTCACACACACACCCACACACACTCTCACACACACATGCACTCTCTCTCTCTCACACACACGCTCACACGCACACACACACGCGCTCACACACACACACGCTCTCTCTCTCACACGCACACACACACGCGCTCACATACACGCTCACACACACGCTCTCTCTCTCTCTCACACACACACACACACACACACACACACGCTCTCTCACACACACTGATGGGTAGCCTCATTAAAGATGTTGTGGTCGGACTGATATGGTTCTGCTACATTCAGGAGAGAATGTTCTAGACTGAGATGGAGGGGGAAAGCACAGGAATCAGTCTGAGGATTAAACTGTAATCCCCTGCGAGAGACAGGATCAAACTGATGAGTGTTTTGGGACGGGGGGACGAGGAACAGCTCCGGCAGCTGGTGGGCAGTTGTGTGTCCTACTGACTTTTGTTTGATTCACTGGACGTTCCGATCAACCTAATTGCTTTTCAAGCAGATGTGAGAATAGCTAGATTAGTGCCAACCGGTGCGCTGCCAATAAAAGTGCGAGTTAAGCATAGACGATGATCATTAGAGCCAACAAGATTTTCCCATTCTAAACTCAATTTCAATAATAGGGGTTTGATTAATTCCCTCTCCTGCTGATTGGGGTGATATAATCAAAGACATGATTTTTATCGTGCGTAACGCACCGGGACTCTGCGAGACAGGGCATGTGTGGAAAGGCAGGGCTGGTTCACACACAACCATCCTCTGTTTTGTCATCTGGGCAGCGATCCCAATCCAAGATGATTTACATAACATTCAAATTCGTAATCAAATCCTGCAGCCATTAAAAGGAAGCAGGTTAAAAGGTTTTTTCTGGGCGATGACAGATGTCAGTCATGTGGAATTTGGGCCTGCAGCTCTACTGAAGATTTCAGAGAGAGAGCTTCAGTCTGGAGTCTTCCGTGGTGTTCCATATTAAACATTAATGCAGAAGGACGGGATGCATGGACCTATCCCTTTATGCAGACATCAAACCTCCCTTTGAGCTTAAATTGGAATTTGAGAAGAGCCAGGAACGCAGAACTCCCTTGCAGCCGCACACCCTCTCTTGTTCTTCGCATGTGTGCGTCGTGTGCATATGTGTGCACTCTGGGAGAAAGAGAGAGAGCAAATTACAGACCGGATATCCCCACACAGGAGGAGCAAAAATAGCTTCAACTTCATCATCTGCACAGGGTGAAGCACATCCGAGTCTTTCCTGTACAAAATGTGCCCTGTCAGCATTTTCAACACATCTCATGTTCTATAGAATGAATCCTTCTGCTTATCAATTATCCTTCCTATGCAATTCTAGATGCGCTCTTTCTGCGAACAACCGCAGTGCCGGTCTACAAGGACACATGACATTGCCATAACTGCAGCCATCAGTGAAACTAACAGGGGAGCGTCAGTCTCACAGTAAGGGACTGGCTGTGGTCTCGGCTGTGCGTGCAGTGTTTTATTTCCACAATAACTGAGTCTATTTACATCAGCAGCCCTTACAGCCCTTACCCTAGTGCTCAGATTACCTGTAATGACACACCTGGATAAGAACATGAGAGCTCAACCCGATCATCTCACTTCCCTGATCTCCGATCAGTTTACAGACGCAGCGTCTCCATTTCCAGCCTCATCCTGGATCAAATCAGAACAGCAAAGAGAGACTTTCTTTAATTCATTTGTTATTTTTTCTTTTCCATCAATTGTCAAATGTCAAGAGTGTGTTTGCGTTTAAACCTTGTCATTGTGCCTAAACTAAGTGAAAAATTACTTTTTAGAAACTATTTTTTTTACTCACATTAACCACTAGCCCACACGACCTTGGAGACAAATAGGAAAATCATTTTACAAACAAACAAAATGCAAACTTCTGTAACAGATGACCAAAACGAATATCATGTGGTTAGATGGGGACAATTTTGTTGAGCTTCTCCTAGTTTTCCAAGAGTCCTGACCTGTCCGATCATGCTATAGACAGAGTGAAAACCAGACCAAAAGAGAACAAGGGTCACATACCCATAACCCTTTGCACTGCTAACGCAATGCTCCACACCAACTGGGCTACAGAAACAGTTCGCTTTTCCTTTCAACTTACACGCCCAGCAGCTACATGGGAGTCAGTGGCTGAGGGTCTGTTTTCTCCTGGGAGAGATAAGTCGGCTATATCTATCTCACACACACTCACACAGGAAGTCATGCAAATTGAATCAACATTCCTGCAAGGAGTCATTAACACATTAGAATGAATTCCAGCTTTCAGATGAGTTGCTCCTACATACCGAGTTGCCATCAACACTCATCAAACCAAAAGCCTGAATCAGTCAGCCTCTCCGCTCAACACCTCTCCATGCCCACAGGCAAATAAAAGAAAAAAGACGACTTTTCAATAATTAAAAGCCACAAGGAATGATCTATTTTAATTTTAGAGGAGAGCTAATTCTGATAAGCAAACACACGTTGGACGGTTACATTGCCCGGTTCAATTAATCATTAAACTGCAGGAGAATTCAATATTCTTGTCAGGAAGTATTTGCTAGCTAGACTGAGTTAATAGAGCTCTTTCTCATTCCTCCCTCCGACACACTGCGTACAGCTGTGAATATTGACAGCGTGTTAGCACACCAGAGCATCAAACATGAGGAACAAAGACTCGTTCTACCAGACAGAGTCAAATAGTTCCCCAGCTAGTCAAGCTGTGCTGATTAATGTTCTAGCGCCTCCATTCATTCTGGTAAAAACTAAAACATAGGAACAAGTATGTAGTTTGACATGTTAATTCACCAGCAGAAATACAATTCTGTCATCATCTGCAGTACTAATCTATAAATCATTCCAAAGCTAAATAACTTTCTTTGAGTTTTTTCTCCATAATGAAATGTCAGACCTGTATCTTTACAGAGCAATATGTAACATTTTAATACCCATGAGTTATTTACATTTTTTTTTACAAATTTAAAAAATATTTAAAAAATTTTTACTTTTAGCAAATTCTTTAATTTAAAGCTATTTAGTCTTCCTAAGATGTATAACTAGTGCATGAGTCACATTAACCAATGTCACACACACACACTTGGGATTTTCATGTTTAATGAGGAAATTTCTATGTATTCTGTCCCATACAGCCACTGTACCCTTAAACCTAACACACTTTTTTAGATTTTCACAATAGCTCATTCTGTATGATATACAAGCTTGTTTCCTCATAGGGATCACAAATATTTCTCCACAAGCTCAAAGCCTGGACACACACACACACCAAGCCTTTGTGTTCCTTCGGACCAGTGCAGTCCACGCTGAATACCAAATGACTGCTCCATACCCTAAGGAGAAAAGTTCAAGACAAATTGGTAATGAGTGCATTCTGAAGAACATAAAGCAACAGAGCTCATTTAAAGGGCACGTGCGGTTGGCTTGGCCCGCGCCACGCTCTCCTGTAAGAGCCGCGTACAGTACAGTCCACAGTGATCAGAGAGCAGGAAGGAGGAATGGCTAATCACAGACAGAATGTATAAGTGCCTGCAGCCCTGCCTGCTGAATATGGAGCAGCTGACTAGAAACGTAATGGTCTTTGATAAAACGAGTCCCCTGTGTTACATACTTCAAACTACACTTATGACAACACAGCGAGCGATTACGCAACAACCAAAATCTGAATGCGCGGAAGACCCTTTACAAGTGTAGCTGTCATC
The DNA here is from genome assembly GCA_036877545.1 of Yasuhikotakia modesta. Taxonomy (NCBI): domain Eukaryota; kingdom Metazoa; phylum Chordata; class Actinopteri; order Cypriniformes; family Botiidae; genus Yasuhikotakia; species Yasuhikotakia modesta. The sequence goes on along the minus strand of JBAJNP010003686.1, from coordinate 99 downwards.
CGCTGTATCTTAAAACCACCCCCAGTATTAAAGATTTAGCGATCTGTAGTGATTACAGAAATGCTAATGGTGTAATTTTCATTGTCATTAAGCATAAAT
>JBAJNP010003685.1:0-37893 GCA_036877545.1 Yasuhikotakia modesta | reverse complement strand
GTGTGTGTGTGTGTGTGTGTGTGTGTGTGTGTGTGTGTGTGTGTGTGTGTGTGTGTGTGTGTGTGTGTGTGTGTGTGTGTGTGTGTGTGTGTGTGCGTGCGCGCACATGCATGCATGCATGCATGTTTGTAGATGCTTGTGTGTCTGACTGTTTCTGTTGTTTATCATTTAAAGGTATCTGTGAGAGAAAAAGAAAGAGGTGATATGAGCATTTGAGGACAGTGCTAGCTGACACACTTTCAAATCCAGTGAGTATTTCTAAAGGTGAGACAATTTCTGCACCGGAAATGTGGTTACAAAGACTGTTGGCTACCAAACTTTTAAACTGTTATAAGTAGTGAGTGGGGCATTAAAGACTCCATTATAGCTGTTAGTTAGTATAGCCCTGTGTTTAAAACAAGGCTGTGAGGGATAAAAATACTGTGTATTCAATTGATTGTACAGTTTAAATGATCAAAGTATATAAACTGTGTGTGCATAAAATAATGATTGCTTTTTATGTTTCAGCTCAGCCTCTGTTTAGCTGGTCAAGTTATTTTCATCTCTATCACTCTAATTCAGACCCTTGGCATTGAAACACTCATCATACACAATAATACTCATGCATGCATTCCTAAGAGGCCCATACACACATGTACTGTCCTTCCAATTTCTGGCTACAAATAAAAAATGTGTCAGAATAACAAAAAATGTGTTAGATCTTATTTTTACACTGAATACGATCCAGATTTTCAAGTTCAGAGTGAATTCCCAAACTAAACATTTGATTTGTCATTGCATTGAGTTAGTGACATGACTTCAATGGAAGACATGGGAACAAAAACATACGCTGTTTTGCTAAGTGGTGAACCTTTGCAAAATAACTCCAGTGTGTCTATAATCTGTAGTTTATAGCCCCTGGTGGTCACATTTGGGAAAGGTTTCAAGCAGTAGAACATGTTTGATTTGGCTGCTAGATCATGAAAGGGGCTCACAGTCTTTCTATCTCCCCAACTGCGTCCTGCATGCACGATAGTGGGAACCCAGCTAACAATTTTACGTTGTAAGAATGTTTTCCTAATGTTTAATTAAGTAACAGAAACATTTAAATGACACCTTCAAAGTTTTAGATGCATTTCAGATATCCAGAAATGTTGCATATTGATATTATTTCTTGGTTATAAAAACTTTCTGTAACATTTTTAAACGCTCAGTTAACTAACTGCAACTACTAACCAGTTTAAAATATAATATAGTGCATTACTGCGACAAGTGTATGTGCATTACATGGCAAAAGGACGTAATGGCTTAAGCCTGGACGTGAAAATGTATGTCTCCTATACATGCTGAAACCGGTTATGATCATAAGTAGACTCCTGCTGAGCCTGATGGGGGCGTGGCGATGTGAGATGGGGGAGTGGCGATGTGAGATGGGGGAGTGGCGATGTGAGATGGGGGAGTGGTGATGCGAGACAGGGGCGTGGCGATGTGAGATGGAGGAGTGGCCCCATGAGCCCCACTCTCCCCTTCCACACTCCTGCCATCACAGCTTGATGTTGGCTGAAGTAACAGAAGACCATTGGCTGTTCAGAGTCCCTCAAACCAGCGCTATAATGAATATGTAAACACCGCTTCCTTAGAGTTTCTTAGACGGACAAACGGGGCCATCGGAGAGTTTTATCCATGTGTCCGGAGGGGTTAATTGAATTATCCAGGCTTTAGGCAAGCAAACGTGTACCGAGATCTTTAACTGATCCGCGTCGCTTAATGTAAAGCGCAAAGTGTGGATGTGTGCATGCGTTTTAAAACGCTGAGATCGGGACCAACATTGTGTTTAAATGCTTAGGTTCAGTACTTGTGTGTTTTTCTAAGTGTGCATCTTTTATAGCGGGGGACACAGTAGCGGCTTTCTTTGTGTTACTTCTCTACAAACATGCTGTAACCTCGCCGCGCAGGACCAGTTTAAACATCGCCAAACCTTCTTCAACATCCCAAAACTATGGCCGGCGATCGGCGTTTATAGAGACGGATTACTTAAACTTTAACACCAACCTTTTACCCTTTTCTCCGTCCCCTGCGAGCCACGCCGTTTTCCGTGCGCGTCACTCATTCGCGCTTGGATAGTTAAAGGACAAGTAAGAAATTGCACCCGTTTTTCCAGATTAAACATGGATGTATTTTATCCGTCTGCCGGTGGGAATTCTATTCCCGGAGATCCGCAGAACCTGGATTTTTCCCACTGCCTGGGATACTACAACTACAACAAGGTAAGCGAGGCTATATGAACCCTTGAGCTGGTGCCTCTAACTGGGGACGGATAGAGTTCAGAGTTGATTCCCTGTTTTAAGTGTAAGTTATAATAGGAAAGCGCATATATTTCGCTACATACTTGTTTTTAGTAAGACATTGTTGAAACTTTAAAGGGCTTAATGTAACCCTCGGTGTTTGTACTTTCTAAACACCATCTCTGCAGAGCAGGTGGAAGAGAGAGAGCCAAAAACTCCCCTTTACTCTTCTGTAGCCGTGCTGTTATTTTTCATAGTTTCTAACACAATTTAAGCAATAACACAACTAGTTTTTTAGAGGTTGTCAACTAAGTCTATATGCCTCTTCACTGTTGTTGGTAGCTGTTAAGCTTCATGGATGTTTGTTGTATAGATTCAGTAATGGCTCACATCATTATGGCTGAGGGATATAAATCAGCAGCTAAATAACTTAAGACACAAAAGACTGTCAGTGTTACGGGACAATGAGCTGTTTGTACTACCCTACAGATTCTGCTTGATATGACAGGAATGTTTTATCTCCTGAGGGAACAGTTGTGTGATTTTAGGATTTAAGCCCTCAATGCAAATGTTGTTCGTTGTAATTCGCAGAACTATGGAATACATGGAAGCTTTTTGTGTATTAAAGGTCCATTAAGTTATATAACCTTTATATAACCTGTCTTTACACAGCTCTGCCATCAGAGACTAAAGCTACTTTGACTCTGATAACGTCCAGTGATACAGTATCAGATCACAAATGAGTCTTATTGGAAACAATGCAAGCATTTTTCTGTCATTTTCTGTGCAAATCTACAGTTGCTGTGTAAGAAGGCATAGCTATCTCTAGGTAGAGAAGTTTAGTTTTACAAGCAAGAGCTTATGAGACAAACACAGGCAGTGGTTGTGAATTTAAAGGCAGTTCTGTATGATACATACAGTAAAACTGGCTTTACTTGGGTAGAAAGCTGATAGTGTTACTTTGAGTAAAAAAAATCTATTAGCTAATTTTCTTGAGACTTTAATCTGCTGTAGATACAAAATGACTGACATAAACAAAGTGATGTCCTGTATTTAAGAAACTCTTGAGAATAATAAACAGGCAGTGGCAGAACATATTTCTGATGTGTTGGAAGAAACTGGGCTTTAGTAAGAAAAGTTAATAAGTTAATAATAATAATCATAAATCACAATATGCTAAATGTTAAATATAAAACAGTTTAGTGTGGTAATGAGATACAGACAGATGCTTAAGCTCTTAGATTAAACTTTAAAATAACAAGTTAAAGCCCCGGGCCCTCAAGGCAGCAGTAAGAGGTCTTGACTTGTGTCTGCAGCCACACTGAATGCAATGGATTCTGGGTAATGAGTGCGGTTTGTGCGGGAGCATTGGGTTTATGATGAGAGCACATGTGGTAGCAGTCAGTGAAATTTACTAGAAAAGTGTTCCTGATGGCTTAAACAAACCAATGGCTGCATTTTCTAGAATGTAATGAGATTTCCTTTATGCTTGTTTTGAAGTTTAGAGTTTCGGGGGCTTTGAATGACACATTTAAATGCGAGCTGTTTTTGTTTGGTCCAGTTTTGGTTTGCATTGAGCCACAGCAGTGAAATAGCAAAGACAAGTCATTCTAAGCCAAACTGCGCAGGTTGTGTATGTAATTTAATCACTTTGCGGTTGTTTTTACACAATGTCAGGTGGGAGTCATTTGCATCCAAGGTGAATTGTTGTATTTACTGAGATCATTTACAGGTGTATTAGCGTAAAAGAAGGGGCGTTTTTTTAATTATGCAAAGGTGTTACAATTGACTGAAAATTCTGAGAGAAAATATCTGAGGTTGCACAGGAGACATAATGATTACATGGAAAATGTCTCTCTCTCTTTCTCTCTCTCAAGAGAGAGAGCATCATTCAGTAGAGATGGATGATTCTCCTTCCTGTTGTCCTGAAAATGTTTGTGTCTGTACCCTTTAAAAGTATTTATATAGACAGATCAAAGACACTGTGTGTTGTACAAATTACACAAAAACAGAACCATGAAAGGTTTTTAAATTCAGCACATTTATTTTACAAACTCCTTGCAGACAGTGACAGGCTGTGTGGTTTTTCTCCGATAGTTTACAGAACAAATCAGAAATTGTTTTGACATGCTAAGTTTCAGTTTACTTTACTTGACTTTGATAGCTGACTTAAAGGGTGTACTTACACAACTCACCTTTCACAACAGCGCAAAATCAGCCATTATACCACTATATACAAGGTGGATGTCTAGTGAAATAGAGTAAGCTGTCTAACTGATGGTTGGTGACTCAAAGAATAGTTGCAATTTTCAGTGAAATACTGCCTTCATTTCTAACTATGCTTATATTATGGCAGGACTGAATTATACTTTATTATAGAGACAGAAACATTCAATATTTCAAAGAAGTAAATAGTTTTTGTACTGATCTGATCTTCAGGATGCATATAGTGTGTGTGTCAGTGGAGGAGATACAATCTCAAACAGTGGACTTCTGGAGTTCATCAAAAGGTTCTTCTGATGGGACAATGCATGGTTTGAACGAAGAGCCTGCAGGAACAGATGTTTCACTAGAGACAAAGGCTGGAGGAAATGAGGTGACAGCAACTGGAGATGGCAAATTACAGTGGAGATGACATTCAGATGTATTCACTTGTAAACACCCACACAGAGACTCTCATCTGTGCTGTATACAGTGATCCAAGTGAGGCTTAGTGTTGATCTATAAAGCAAGGGTTGAATTTCATCCGTACATTTAGATCTGTGTACAGTATTACAGTGTAAACAGCAGGTGTCACAGGCAGGAAGTACATCCTGTGATTAATACATTTTAATTGACGTAACCCAATCGCTCTCTGTAGAGAAATGGGAGATGTGTGTTTGCACAGATTTTTGTGTCAGGCAGTCAAATATCGCTTGGTGTCAGAAATATAAAATAGGAAAGGAAGTGATTCGTGAAGATTAAACTCCCATCACATTCCCAAGAAAAATATTTGATGGAATATTTTCAGGGGAGGAAAATAGCAACTGTTAGCTGAAATGGGAACACTTTCATATGCCACTTCCATTCAAACCACATAACATTTTATCAAACATTTATCAAGCAGCAGATGCAAGCGTTCTGTGAGTTTATCAGTACCTCAGTAAATCACTGACAGGAATACAGATGTATTTATTGAATGTGGTGAGCTCCCATCAGAATATATCACCGGTATTGTGTCTTAAAATGACAGGCAGATGTGAAGGTTGTTATTACTTGTTGTGTACGTGGTAAAATAAGTATAATCTACTGAACGTCCTAATCTTGTACCAACACACTCAACGAAATGACCCACCAATCACAATGGGTTCTCCTCTTTTGTGTCATCACAGAAGTACCTCTCTCTCTCTCTCTCTCTCTCTCTCTCCATTATGTGTTATCGATCCATTTCTTTAAGTGAACTTACACTTAATGCGATTTTGCCTCTAGGGCAGGAAGTCACTTAATGCTAAATAAACTAGGCGCACATGTCCTGTGTTGTACAACACATGTGCTGTATCTCATTCTGTGAAAGAGGCTAAATCAGTGTATAACGCTCTGTAACGCAGGTCCTCACAGCTCACAGTAACCGATGCTCACCTCAGATGCCTCAGGGATAGATTGATGAGGTAAAGGTGCATTGCCAATGCATGCCTGAGGCTCAAGAGCTCATTTCCACCAGCCCCTATCAGCAGACTCCATAATAATCACTGTGATTGATTTACTAGCTGCTGATATGATGCTATGTGGCCGGGCAAATATGTAAATTTGTAGCTGACACACACCATTAGCCAGGCCAGATCATGCTCTATAAATCATGTCTTTAATCCTCTGCGTGCAGCTTACTGTAAAAGCTCTTTATCTCATTTGCCCTGATATTACCTGCAAGCCTCATCTGGATGTGTTGATATCTGACTGAGAATAAACAGATATGGAATAAATATCTGGTTTTATTTGTTTGGTTAGTGAGTAAATGCCCAGCTAACAATTTCTGGTTGTAAAAACATTTCTCTGATGTTTCTATTAAGTTCAGTTTTGTAGATGTTTGTTGATGTGTTATCAATATTGTGTGATTATAGGAACGTTAGTCAAACATTTTTAATGTTGCTGTAATGTTCCTAAAATGTGCCACTAACTACCGGTTTTTGATGTATAATGTTTAAAAACGTTTCACTACCGTTACTGCAAGAACTCAATGTTCTAAGAATGTTCTCTGTTAGCTCCCAACTGCTGTCACCAAATCTTCCCCTGAGATTGTGATAGTTGATGGCTGCTCTTCAGGGCAGGAATGCGCCCTGTGCTAGCGACACAGAACCTCTGACAACACATTGTGTTGATGCCAGTGAGCTATGTGGAGAGTTTAGCCTGTCCTTCCCTTTTGTTAGGAAATTCTCCTCTTATTGTTGCAAAACAAAGGGTGCCAATCAGAGATGCTGATCCGTCCAAAGATATTCCAGTTATGGCAATAGCTTGTGATAAAGTGAGAGACAAACATTTGCTATACATTGTTTCAGTTTGAGGCGGTTGCAGATGTGTGTGAGGTCACCAAACATCTTTGCCACGAGCAAGGAAAGTTTTTACAAAGTTTTGCTTGATTAAACAGGAGTTTATAGTCTAAAGCAGACGATATTTACTGGTGACATTTACTTTATTTACTCTCATGATGTTAATAGAGAGCTGTTGATTGCCTAGTGTGACTGTTTTGTTTATTTCCTCAGTAATTTTTTTTAAGTTGCAAATGAGGTTTTCTTCAAAGTAAAGGAGAACATCTGTTTGAATTTACATTGAGCTTTATATAACCGTTAAGTGTTATGTTTCTGAAATTATAATTGGACTAATGATTGCTCTCATTTCCTTTGACCTTTTACACGTCATTAAAGTTGAGAAGAAAGTCGAGGAGACAGACTATTTAAAGATCAGTCTGAAAAGTGTACATTCATGGCCCTATAAAGTATATTTTGGTCTCTGTAAGATCTCACAAGCTTTGTCCTGCTTCTCAGAAGTTATCGACCTCTCAGGCTTATTGGTGGGATATTTTCAGTGACCTAAAAACTCAAGCTGGTTCCACTCCCAGAATTTCTGTCTCAATAAGGGTTTAGTGCAGAAAACCTTTTTTTTTTGTAGTTAAAACAGCGGCTTTTATTTTTCTAAGTTGTTTCAAGACTGCTACATATCTAACATCAAACAAATGTTAGGTAACGTGAATTATTCATTACATTTAAAGTGTTTCAGTGAGGCACTCTCTCTCTCAATCTCTCTCTCTTTGTCTTTTTAACGAGTAAACAGGTCAAATAATCGCCATATGTTGCTATATTTGCCTATTCAGTCTCTCCTCGAACTCCATGTTTGCAGAAGTGACAGAAAAAAGAGGAAGAAAAAGAGGGAGGCTCTCATTATAATAACTGAAGATTAAAATTTTTGAGTCCGTGTCAGATACAAATTTAAAATCGTACTGCACAGCCTCTGTAAGTCTTTTGTCAGGTTGTCGGTGTTGCACACACAATGCTCTGTGGCTGCTGGTTGTCCTGTATGAACTGAAAAAGACAGCAGGTGTGCAAATACTAGTAAGGCTCACCGAGCAAAGAGTTCAGATAGTGGGGGTAAACAAAAGACTCATTTGAATGAGCAAACAGAACACATATTGAAATGACTCTGTAGGGATAACAACAGACTTAAGGGTGAAGTCAGGTCTTAATTTCTTAATCTCTTCTGTCTTTCCTTTTCTTGTTGTTTCTCTCTCTTTGCATTCTGTTGGGTTTTCAGGTGAAAAAGGTGATAATATACTAACTGAACATGTTAATAATTAATCTGTGTTAACAGACAGTGTTATGGAAATCAGTGAAGTTAGTGGCTCTGGAAATCAGTTGGTTAGTGATATTATAGGTAACCCCATCCTTCAGAACTCAAATTGAAAAGCCCCCCCATCTCTCTCTCTTTCTCTCCCTCTCCCGCTCTTTCCCCCTCTTTCTCTCTGTCTGTCTCTCTGGATTTTAATTGGATCCTTCAGAGGAGTGCAGTAGACTGATAAGAAGGCCTTTTGTTTAGCATGGGAATGTAATTTTCTGTAATTTATGTGAAATAAAATGTTAAAGCCTTGTACACATTGGCATGACAGTGTTTCTTATTTTCTCTTCTTTCTCATTTTCTGTTACTGTAACGTATTTTTGTCTCTTTTTGAGTAGATTTAAATTATGTTTACATTAGCCTTTTACCAGAATAACATTGTATATGATTCTCTGCTGTTTCTTTTGGACTCAATTGGACTAAGCAACAGTTAACAGTGAATGTTCTCAGAATGTTCCCCAAACCTTTTATATAAGACTATCGTCAATGTTATTGTGGTAACATTAGTAGAGTTTTATGTTTATTGTTCTTATGACCATGGCAATAACATTTTAACATTTTTGTTAATTAATGGAAACGTTAGAAAAACATTTTTACAACTAAAACTATTAGCTCCTCCAAGGGCACAGATTTCTAAAGGCTGGAAACTTGTGCTGACATGTGGATATGTTTAAACTGTGCTTGACAGAAACCCAGAGCAATTAATCATTTAACTAGCATGTGGAATGATGCCGTATCACTGACAGATGAGAGAGACCTCACATGCGTTTCTCTTCCTATCTGATTCAATAACCATGAAATTGTTATCATGCCTTGACAGCGTATTTTCTCTTGCAATAAAAATCACATGGATTTGCTTGTACCGAAGAGATTTTCCTCTTGTTAAGATGGTGCAATACACATTTATTTGCCTTTACTTGTATTGTAATACATAAAGACTCTGTTCTTAGTTTGATGCTAGCAAACAGCTAACAATTTTAGTTTGTAAGAACATTTCCATAATGTTTTCTTTGAATATAAAACATATTTAAAATCGGAGCATGTCAAGTTTTACTAATGTTACTGCAAGGTATTTTTTGAGAGAACATTTAGACAACATTCTACAAACGTTCCCTGTTAGTTGTTACTTTTCATAGCCACCAACCATATAGTTTCTCTCACTGCTGAGCCAGCTGCTGATATTTGTTTCATATGCATATTAAAACTGGAGAGTTGGTGCTTTGTAGACGCTTTCCAGATATTGTACAGTGATTGCTTCATTCCTGATGGGTCTTTTAAAAGCCTCAGAGGGTTCCTGGAGAGAAACATCAGTCTGCACTCTCTGCTAAATTGTGATTGAGTGTTGCGTTTAGCCTCTAATAAAGTTCTTCTAGAGACTTCAGCAGCTGGCTTCCATCTGGAGTGTGTGTGTGTGCATGTGGAGTGAGTGTGTGCATGTGTGTGGAGATATTTTGTGTGTGTGGAGTGAGTGTGTTTGTGGTGTGTGTGTGTGTGTGTGTGTGTGTGGAGAAATTATGTGTGTTTTTGGGGGTGTGATGAATTTCTGTTTATATATATGTAGGTAGATGTAAAACTGAGCGCTGGCTTTGGGAAAATCAGTCCAGAGGAGTATAATGGTTATTTCAGAGTTCAGCTGTTAAAAAGATGTCTTGTTCCACAGAAGTTGGAGCTACATTAACACTTATGGCACAAAAGCAATACAGCCTTCAAATGTGTGTGATTGCAGGATTTTAAAGTTTTAGAGTTTTAGAGTTACTTTCCGGACCGATTGGAAAGTAACTCAACTAACTCATGTTAGTTTGATTCCTTTATTACTGCTAATCTGCTGTCACACAATATTCGCTCCTACTGGCTCATGCTTTGATTAGTGCCTGATGTAAATTAAAGCCCAGCTTTTCGTTTCAATCCTCACACCTCTTTCTTTTATCTCTGTGTCTGACTTCCCTTCTCTCTCCATTAGCTGATAAGTGAAAAGTGTAAAATGTATTAAAACGTTACGTTACGTATGTTATACAAGCCAGTGACTCGCAATAACAATAAGTGACTTGTTATAACAATAAAGGGCAGAAGAGTTTAGAAGTTTTAAAATGATTAGCAGTGGTCATACAGTGTAAAAACAGTTGGTCCGCTTGTGCTCTGCTGTAGAGGTCACCAGATGTTGCTTCCCTGTTAGCATCTGTTCCTTTGTACTGCTGGACAGTAAACTGTAGTCTTACACTCTATTAAACTGTTTGGTAAATCCTCAGTGGTGTATTGTTTTAGATCATTACCCCCTCGCGCTGATAAACCTTATGAGAGCATTCATCTCCCCATGCTCTAAGCCACATGTCAGAGCTCTGGAGACTGGAATCTGTTTACACAGGAGCTCAGTGTACTAGTTACTGACTCTCATCGTGTAAAAGCTATCATCACTACTAATTAGACGATGGGGAGGACCCAGCTAACAATTTAAGCTGGTTTAAATGGTTTACAAATGTTTTTATGAAGTAACAGAAATATTAAAAATAAAAATTTTGTTTGAAACTTTTCTTGTTTTTAAATTCAGTTTTTTAGACATTGCATTAACAAGAATATTATTCAAGCAAATCTGTGGATATGTTAAAAATATGTTCTACAAATATTACTGCAAGAACATTAATAACATTTAGAGAATTTTATCCAATCTGAGAACATTCTGGATTAGCTGGGGAGCCCGAGCAAAACATTTAAACAGTTTGATGTCTAGTATCTGTAATTGATTTGTTTAATGGCTATATTGTTTAGTTTCACACATTTTCCAGGTTTACAGGCATGACTGAATTGCAGTCAGTGTGATCTGTGTTGGATAAGCACATAAACAATGTCTCTTCAGTGTAGTAACATTTCGGGCTGTTCTGTCTTTGAATAAGACCGGCGGTGTTCATGTAAGGGTCTGATTTTGCTATAGATTTCACTGAAGCTCTCAGCCTTGGCATACCAGACCTCTGTGTTTAACATCTTTGTTCTCAGTCCAGTAGTGTGGGATTGAGTCCTGCAGGATGCTGTCTATTTATACATGGTTCCTAGAAAAGATTCTCAGCTATCTTCTCCTTATACGAGAGAGGGAGAAAGTTTGGCCCTGGTCTTACTGAGGCTAAAGGGCTGCAGAGGAGAGCTATAATATCTGGTAAGTGCGAGTGTTCACACACTTGTGGGATGCAGTCGGACAGCCACAAGGTTAAGAGCTAATTACAGCATTTAAGACCTATCAGTTCCATATGATAGCTGCCCATTCCGAAAAACGTTTTTTGCTTGGTATTCCGCGGACGTTTCCCCCAGCGAGGGCTCCGTGGCAGCTAATTATTTTCATCTTAATTGCATGTAGGTGGAGACACGAAAAACAGGGCATATTTGTGTTCAATCTGCTGTGTTTTCATTACATTGCAGAGGAAAACATTGTTAGCAGGAGTTAATTAACAAATATGAGTAATTGCACTGCACTCATATTTATCACCAGAGCCTTCGCAACAGGCAAGCCTGAAGCGCTAACGGCAAAATGTTACATAAATCAAAGTGCTATTCTTTGCCAAAGCTGAACCCTTGGGAGGTACCTTAGAGCTTAATTAGAATCTAGAAGGATTTTGTTTTAAGTGTTAGGTGAGCAAGCACTTGAATAACAATGATAAATTAGGCCCCAGAGCATTGCCTTGTATGTTTTGGAACACGTGCAATGTTGTCTTTTATTTCTGTATGATTCATAAAGTGTGATGGCAGAGGCACGTTGCCAGATGTTCTGCCGGTTCTGTCGATCTGATGAGAGAGATTAATGCTGTTACTGGCAAAAAAGTTCAGAATTTTCTCTGAAGACCCAGATGGGATTACGTGGACTGTTTGGATTTTACGAGGGCGTTTATAATATTATTCTTGTCACAGAGTAATGCGAAGGGATGCTTAATTCTGTGATTTAGTGTCAGTCATAATTCAGGGAACTTGGCAGGGAGTCAAGCAACGTATTTGTGGTCAGCCAATAAAATGTTAATTTGTGATATTGATGGGAACCGTGCAACTTGATCCTTCTTTATTATTCAGTTCGTTAATTCATTTTTAGTTATTTCTTTTTATGACAGTATTATTTTTGGAAAACTTAATCATGGGACTTATTTTTTATTAATGTTTTGATTGACAGTTTTGATTGACAGGTCACAAGCATTGTGGAGCACCCACAAGAATAAGAAACCTAGAGTCCTGTCACACAGGCACACAACAAACATACAATAGCTGTTTTTTAACATTCAAACGTTTTTGTTACTTAATGGAAACGTTCTTACAACCTAAACTTGCTAGCTGGGGAGCAAATTAGCAACAGTGTGTTGTCACAAAGCACCAGTTGAAGGCTTTTATTGCTGCACTGAGGTGCAATAAAGCTAGTCTGATGATTTAAAGAAACAGTATGCTGAGTTAAAAGACTCTGACAGACACTTGTGTGAGTCTTCATTACAGTCACACTGATACTCTGTGGACATGCATATGGACTGCCTGTCTGTCTTGGCACCCAATTCAGCCATCTGGCCTTAATTATGCTTTAAACATGCTTTGTTGTACATGACAAGTCAGCACTGACAGTAAGTCTGCCAGTGTTTAAACGTCATGCCTCTGGCTACGATTATTCTCAATCAGTCACTCTGATTTTAATTGGAGAGCCACAAGATGAGTGGGAGACGTGAATGAAAATAAAACCTCTATGTTCTTTGGTGTTGTCATTGTGGATTTTTCCAGAGCGTCTTGGCACACAGTAGATTTTTATTAGAAACAAACAGTTTTGAATTGAATTTTGTACGTAACAGAGAAGAGAAGAAATAAATCATCTTGTACATTTATTCTTTAATAATATTGAAAAATCGCTCAATATACAGCGAGTAAAGGGACAAAAAGAGCTGAGGTTTTAAACAAATACATGTTTATCTTTGCCAAGTCTCTCAGAATTGTTTGTGTAAAGTCAGCGGTCCTGGATAAACATTAGTTCAGGATTAATAAGCGTAACAGTGAATATTGTGTGAAATCCTTTGAAGTCAATAACTCTGACATGGCCTGCATTCCAAAGACCAGACATTAGGGTTTGGTACCAGCCAGAAAACAAGGCTTGATCTGTTTGTGTAAATAAATGAGCAAAAAGCATCTTTTTATGTCTCTTCAGCTTCCCACTCCACTTTGTTGCTCTTAGGCTCAGATTAGCCGATGACCATTGTCTGCTCCAAACCTGCTGTTGTGGTAAATTGGCTAGCAATGTTGTTGTGAGGTTACTGCTTTCAGAATATCCAAGCTAACAGTGTTAGCAGTACACCGATGGTCCCCGGAGACCCCTTCAGATGCAGAGAAACAGGTCAAACACTAACCTAATGAAGACAGATGGAGGTGGACAGTGTCTGTCAGTGTTGTGGGTGATGGTTGGTCTGTGAAACGTGTTTGTATGTTATTTTTATAACAGTGCTTTTCCCATTTGGCCTGTGGCAGAGGTCAACTGAAATGTAGGATTTCTTATTGACCCCCTTTTAAAGCTTTCCACTGTAAAAAGAGGAACAATTCCACGCTGTCCTTGAAGGTAAAAGATTTTACTTTTTCTGGACTGCAGTACCAACCGCTAAAGCGAAGCAATTGCGCAATTGCTGGATAAGCTGGATTTTGCATAATTGCAAATAGACACAAACGTTTCTTAGTCACAGGGTGGTTGACTATTTGTTTGAATGCAATGTGGTGAGTTATTTACATTTTGATTTGTAGCAGATTTGTAAAAATTATGGTGCAAATGGACGTACAGTAAAATATGGTTTCCTCAGGTCAGATGTTTTACAGGCCAGGTTGTGGCCTCACATTATTGTTTGTTATTACTGAGGTCCCACACATATAATGTTCCCTGTATCTTTGAGTTTAAAAAAGTTAGAATAATGATCATATAACAATAATGTTCATACAATGTCAAAAAACTGGATGTTCCTAAAACATTAAAAATAACATTTTTGTTACTTAATGGTAATGTTAGGGAAACGTTCTTGCAAACTAATTAATTAGCTGGTCAGTCCCTCATACGGCCAAGACTGGCATTTCCATACAGCTGTGTGTAAACACAACAGGCATGAAATCTATAAACCAATCATCAACATTTTAACATTTTCATTATTCAGGCTAATTTATACCAACTGCTCTGTTAATGTTCCACAACCTGTTGATTGTTTCGTTTTTTGACACATTTCTGGATGGTGGCCATAACTGTGTTTTCAGAAAGCTTCTGTCTGTGGCGCCAGGATACACAGCCACGAACTGGAATGTGGCACTGGCCTGGGAACAGAGCCAAGATTTAAATTAGACAATAACCTCTGGCCCCTCACGCAGGCTCCTCTGTGCAGCTGTAGACTGATCCATTTGTTTAACACGCTGAAGTATTCAATCAAATAATGAGCTGACGTTTGAGTCGCCTCTCACAGTTTGTGTTTCACAGACTTAGCGAGGCAGCTATACAGGAAGTGTACAGTAAGCATTAAAAACACACACTGCTGCTCTTTGCATTTATCTAGAAAAGCATTTGTAATGGAAATGATGAGTTAAATAAAAAATACAGATGTGCTAGATTTACTAATGAAGTTGTTTCGTAGAACTGTGTGAATTTTGTGTATGTGGCGTAAATGAGTTTAACATTTTAATACAGTATGTAACATGAAATAATGTTTAACCAGTAATTTTACAGTATTTAGCTTTGGTTCATGTTAGTTTGGTAATAGTTAACATTCATCTGTTTTCTAATATATGCATTAAATAATGTTATCGAACTGAACTTCTTTGGAAAGTGTGCGTGCGTGCGTTTGCGCGTGTGTGCGTATGACTGAATGTTCTGTTCTATTGTAAGAGTTTCTGAAGTTATATCTAGGATGTTAGCTTTTCTGTGGCAGAGAACCAATAGCACTGTAGTGAACCCAGCGAGATCAAAGATGGAGCTTCAACGAGTCAGTGCTTTCTTAAAGGTTTTCTAGTTAGCAGAGCTGTTCTGTGACTCCAGCACAGACAGTTATGGTGCTGTCATTAATCACAGGTGTGTGGATAAGACAACCAGCCCTGCAGGTGTAGGTACAGTTCTCCTATACACAAACACAAGCAGAGAGGAAGTGAGTGAACCGTAATTTGTCATACTGTAATTTAACATGTATGAACAGATAGGACATTATTATTATTAATATTTTCTGTTGACGTTGTAAAACTGCAGAACTGTTGAGGTTAATGTACCAATAAGAAACTCAACCCATAATTTGAATAGTGAGATTAACTCTTAATTTGCATTCAGTCATTTGTCTCATTAGTCATTGTGGTGATGTAATACCAACAGGCTCAATGGGTGAATCAAAGACTTAAACCCATTTCATATCACTCAACCTGGTGGGTTCAAATCTTCTTCCCAGTATGTCTAAATATTATGTAGCAGTTGTTGTCTCTTTCATAGTTAGTTGTATGACATCATAGTCTTTTTTAAAACAGAGGTTTAACTGAATGTTATAATAAAATGAAACAGCATAGAAGAGAGTGAGAGAGAATATCTGTTTAAAGCAGATTGTGATTGTTCTCTGTGTGCAGTACTTTCATGTAATGATTTTAGCTTCAAACTGACTTAAAGTGATCAATCCCTCCTTCAGATCAGAACAGCGCTGCTTCAGGCTTCTGAGTGTGCCAACTGAGCAAAGACCCTGTTTACAAATTTCCCTCCCAGTGAGGAGGTGTGTGTAGTTACACAGTTTTAATATCTGTGTGTGTGTGTATCACTCTGTATTATAAACACACTCATATTTGTGTGCATTCACACCATCCAAGGGGTCGCCAGCCTGCTGTCGTCTGTAACTCGGTGAAGACAAGTGTTTATATTTTTATACTGAAATAAACTCTCAAGTGCGTCAAACTTTAAAATGTTTGCCCAACTCTCCACTCACATATAATAACCATATTACCTCATAAATTCTTCAGACAGGCTGTTAAAGTGTTGCTTTCACAAGTGTTGAAGTGATTTGCTGTTTGGTTTGTGTCAGGTCCTTGTTTTGTAATTTTTTTTTCCCTGAGGAGATTGAATTCACTATTGTAATAATTGCCTATTTTCTCCTTGGAAACACTTGCATAAGAATATATAAACAGTAAGGTATGAAAGCCTGATTAGTGTGGACATTTGTTTCCAAAACCAGTCAGAACCTTTAAGCATTGTGAAGTATAATTATTAGTGTCACATTTTGTAAAAGCAACGAACTTGAGGTTGTGTGTTACAGACATTGTACATATTATTAACCTTCTGTTCTTGCTGTTTCTCAGAATACATTTATAAATATACAAACGTCAAGTGGATGGTGATTTATAACAGCAGTTCTTGTCTCTCTGTTATTGGTTTGAGAGTGATGTTTGGTCAGTAAATATTAATGAGCTGTGGATCTGCATGTGTCACTGATGGTGCCACTGCATGTGTCACTGAAGCCTAGAGCAGTACACACACACACACACACACACACACACACACACACTTTCTCTACCTTTACTGTATTGTATTATGTAGACCCACATTAGTGATTAAATGAGGCATGAACTTTTTCCATCTTCTGAGAATCCACCTTGTGATCCCACCTCTCTCTCTCTCTCTCTCTCTCTCTCTCTCTTACATTCTCTCTCTCCTTCACTCTCTCTCTCTCACTTACACTCTCTCTCTCCTTCACTTTCACTCTCTCTTTCAGCTCCTTTTATTTTATCATTCTCTATTATAATTGTTACTATTACTCAGTGCAGGACTTTAAAATATAAACATCAAAAACAAAACACACACCTACAGACAATAAATGACCTGAGGGTGAATACAGACAGACAACTGCACCACTGACAGTACAGTGATGTACAATATTATGATATGATCACAATATTTTAAACAAGCAAAGAGAAGCAGTGAAATAAACCCAGAGTGAAATTATCGTTTTTTCAGTGTTTCAGCCTTTATACTGCTGACTTCATCATGCTGTATTGTAAGGGAGCATGTGTTCCTTTCTTAGTGTAGATAGCACCAGGTGAGCACTCCAGAACACCGCCTCAGCCCAAAACACCTGCTCACTGAGACCCACAGCTGCTGCCAGGCCCATGTTTGTGTGTTTGGGTTGCACATGGGTTGATGTGTGCATGGTGCTTAGACTTTTAACATATCAGCTCATTCTTTTTCCATCTCTCTCTCTCTCTCTCTCTCTCTCTCTCTCTCTCCAGGGCATATGCTAATTAATGGATACCATTCGCAGTTGATTAGCTACAGTTCTTTCAGTAATTACAATCGCATGCTAACCGCTCAGACAAAAAGATAGAGAGAGAGAACAAAGCAAAGGAAAAATAAATTAATGCTCTTCTCATTTTGCTCTGATCTTAATTTGTTTCTGCTATTGTTTGCCATCCACAATAAGATAAGTGTTTTTTTTCCCTCATGAAGGATCTGATGGAATCACTTTGTGTTAAACAGACAAAAGCTTGCTGTTGGATTCAGAGTTGAATCTGCGCCTTGAGACTGTTGTTAAGATGACTTCTTCAGGCTTGAAGAAGTCAAACACACTTGTGTGTGTGTGTGTATAAGCATAGTTTGTCTGGTTATAGAGGGCCCCTGTGTTGCCCCCCTAGCTGCTTACCCATAATTCTTCATTTTGCTGTTCCATTGTTCCTACCTGTCACTGTGTTTGTGAATCGGAAGAAAAGATTGGATGGCTGCCATTTCAACAATTTTCTATCATGTTTGATTTAGAGGGACACAGATTGAATAAAGGATTAGAAAAAAAGTTCTATTTAGAACGAAAGTGCTAAAATACTCCATGGATGTCCTGTACAATAAACTAGACAAGGTTATAAAAACAGTACCACTCTGCAATATTTTCATGTCCCTTTGCCACTTATTTGCATATTATTTTACCTTTTTCCTTCATTTGTAAGTATTTTATAGCAGAGTCTTAATGCACCCTACCCACAATGCAATGCAGTCTGTTGTGTGTTCATATAACACACATCCTTCATCATGTCTGCATGGTCATTTAACAGCATTGGTAGTATGACATACTAGTAATTTTTTTGTTAGCCACACCTGATGCATTATATAAATGCATGAGGTGAATTAGCAATATTGAAATATGTTCTACTAATGTTTTAGTGAATGTTAGCCAGCATTCTGAGACCATTTTCTGTTAGCTGGGATTGTGTTCCTCTGCTGATATTATTGAGCATGTACACTTACATTTATACATTTAACATTAATTTAATAAATAAATTACAGTGCATATAAGCTTAACATTTTGTTATTGCTTGTTTTTCTTGGGAATCGAACCCCTGAAGTGTGAACTAATGAATAAATGAACCTTTAGCTCTGCCACTGTTTCCTGAAACAGAAGTAACATTTTACATCATTTATGTGCAGATGTAGTTGCTATTTTTACGT
Source organism: Yasuhikotakia modesta (assembly GCA_036877545.1). NCBI lineage: Eukaryota > Metazoa > Chordata > Actinopteri > Cypriniformes > Botiidae > Yasuhikotakia > Yasuhikotakia modesta. The sequence goes on along the minus strand of JBAJNP010003685.1, from coordinate 19,338 downwards.
AAGCCAAATGTCATTTTTGAATGTTGACTACAGAACAATCATATCAAAACAAACACAGTGAGACTGAGAGTGAAAGAGAGAGAGAAGAGAGAGGGCTGAAATAACAATTTCTTCCTTGTTTCTTTTGCAGTTTGGGAATAACAACAACTACATGAACATGACTGATGCAAATGGAGCTCTTTTAGCAGGTGCAGATGTAAGTATGTCTCTTCTGATAACTGATAAACTGTTGTGAGCTAATGCCATAACCTATATCACTGGAGCTTTTCCATACTAACCATGTATTTAGCAACCAAATTACCTTTGCTTGCACGCCTGTGTAAAATTCAATGAAATTATTTATTATTTTTATATTTCAGGACTGTGCAGGTGTGCAGCTGCCGTATTTACATAAACATGATTTGCTCCCTACATGCTTTTCTGAACTGCTGTGAGATTTTCCCTAAAGCGTAGAGCTTGTTATGCCAGCAGCTGTTTCCACACATACACTCCTGATGTTATAATCTTACTGACTGATATTTTTGTGCATCAGTGTTTACTAGTGTTAACCCCTGGGTCACAGTGACCCAGTGTTGTCAAACCCCGAGGTCACAACAATGAGATGGGATTAGTGAACCCCATGGGAATGTTTCTAGAATGTTTAATAATGTTCTTTAAAAGTTCTCTCAAAAAAGATTTTTTGTTTAACCGAATAATAGTAATGTTAAAACAATGTTTTTGAACGTTTCTACTTTCTACAAAACAACATTTTCAGTTAATGTTACCTAATGGAAACTTTACAAAACATTTTTACAACCCACAATTGTTAGCCATATATACAGTATGACATAAATTCTGCAGGTGACGCTCACATCACGTTTAGATGATAACTGAAGAGATGCATGTAACCACTTCTTAAAATCCCTTCATTTTTACCTTTTGTGAGCGAGTCTGATATTATAGCACAAATATTCTATATTGTTATTCTAAGCAGGTCTTTGGTTGCTCATACACAATAGTCTAACTCAATGTTACACTCAGTGTTTTGACTACATGATTTCCTTCACATTTCCAATGCAAATCTCCTCACGACATCTCAACGGCACTGACAGACTCATGCTGACTAAGCAAAGATCATTTGCGCTCGAGTTTATGCTCACAATTTGTGTACGTGCATCAACTTCCTACATTTTCATATTTTTAATTTCAAATGCAGGCAGAAAAACCGCAGCTTTGTCACGGACAGTAACGACAGTTGATTGAATCTGTTGCAATCTTCATGAATTCTTCTGATAAAAGTGTTTCCTTGCTGAGGCCAAGCTACAGGTTCACCTGCAATGGAAAAGGAGCTTTAAAATCTTGATGGAGATGTTTTTCCAGTGAAATAAAGAACATTTTCCCTTCATACTGTGGATGATTTGTTGCATGTGAGACAATGCAATTATAAGCATTGTCTGAGAGAGAGAGAGAGATAGGGTGTTAACTATAGGGTGTCAGCTATAAAACTCTGAGCCTGATTCTTTTGCCTCTGTGTCTCCATCTCTGTTTGAAACATAAAATTGCCGGTTTGCAGGAAGAAAATAAATTAAGCCAACCTGACATTTCCTATGAAATCCAGCTCAAATTATAAATCATTAGCCTTTTAAGAACATTTTAAACACTGATCTGTTATATATTTGTTCAATAACTCATTATAGTTTACCTTACCTCAAAATGTTATACATTGACATTAGAAGATGAATACGATTTCATGTATGATAATATATGCAAACCGCATTACCTTAAAAACTCCATAACGAAACCTTGTATGGAAAAAATCACAGCTGACCCCTCCCTTCCTGCTTTATAACTGAAACGATACCATCATATTCTCTTCCCTCAGCGGGGTCATTTATCACACACAATCACATTACATACATGTAATCACTGCTGTATATGTAGAAATGGCTTTGGAGTGGCTGTTAGTCTAATAGTAGCTGTTCTCTCTCTGTGTGGCTGATATTAGGAGCTCTGCCTTATTGATTTTCCTAACCAGCATGCTCAGTAATTGTGATGCACTGCCTTTTAACAAGTAGTGCTTATGACTCTGCTGAATCAGTTAAATAGATCTACAAACTGAAAGGGGTTATTGTTTCCTAATCTGTGCTATTGGTTTACCCTGGTTATCGTATTAGGTGTGGCATGTTAGTGCTGGTGGAATGATGGATGCATACAGGCTGTTTTGTGGCTTTACAAAACAGCCAGATGTGATAAGTGTTTGCCAAATATAAAAAGAAATGTATAAATCCTTGCATTCACACTGTCTTTGATCTTGAAAGTGGAGTCAGATCTGGTTTTCATTTAGTTTAGCTGTGTGTGTGGTCTCAGTATATTTCTTATTCACAAACTTGTTAGGAGATAAATTCAGTTTGTTTCCTTTAATTTAGAGTGTTCACATACACATTTAAATTGCTTACATGTGTAAACACACTTAAGTGGTTTTCTCCAAGTAATCTGAAACCAGGATTCAGTCCACTTTATATGTACTAAGGCTAATGTCTGAAGCTGTCTTTGTGTTCACAAATGCTCTCCAGTGTTTTCCCACCTGAACACCTGAAACTAACAGCCCCAGACAGGTCACAAGCACATCTCAATTCTCATTAACACACTCGTTCACTGTCTCCCACAGCAGATGTTAATTTAATGTCTGCCCTCTCTCCCCTCATTGTGTTCAGTCAGGTGTTCAGTGTTTTGTTTTGTTACATGTAAAGGTCAGCGTCACTTTATTTGCGCCGTGATGTGAAAAGAAAAGAAAGACTGTTCCTCACATTTGATCTTTGAATGTCGTATCAGATAGCTCTTACAGCGTAGCTCTGTTGTAAGACATTTAGGTCGGGCACTGCTAGTTTTCTCTTTTTGTGTTTTGTGAACATGCTGGCACTGCAGGTCTTATTCATAGAGAAAGGTCATAAAATAAAGTAAATGAAAAGAGCATGCCTCTCTCTCCTTCCCTCCCTCTCTCTCTCTCTCTCTCTCTCTCACCCTCACCTTTCCTCCCTCTCTGGTATTCTGTGCTCCCCTGACGCTTATTTAATTCTTTCTCTCTCTCTCTCTCTCTCTCTCTCTCTCTCTCTCTTTCTTTCTTTCTTTCTTTCTTTCTTTCTTCCTTTCTTCCTTTCTTCCTATTTTCTCTCATGATAGAGGTTTTTATTATTTATGCATCAATGCAGCTGTTTTGATTAACACACTGTTAACTGCTGCAATGCCACAGGGAGGGAAAGCGAGTGTGTAGCTGTTTGTTAATGGAGAAATGAGCGACAGAGCTGTGCTGGCCACTAATGGTTTTAAATGGAGGTAATGTGAACATGTGTTCACATTCGCACTGCAAGCCTCTGGCCTTTACTGTGATCAACACTCTGCACTGCCTTTACAAGATCTGCTGCTCACAGCTGTGGAAAAAAAGCTGCGAGTTAAAGGCTGGAATTGAGCCATACAGCAAAATAAAGGAGAAAATGTGGTGATTAAAAGGGCTAGTTATTAGCCTCAGCTAGATCTCACATCACATACATTGTGGGCAATAGCCAAAGTCTATTTGAATGTGTATTTGCCCTTAAAAGGTGAGAAGAACATGAGAAATTTCTCAGAGCATTCAAATGAAGCAGATTTTGTTGTGTTGCATCATCATGAAAGTCTTTGTTTTATTTCACATCCTGTTTCAATGTAATGGATGAAGGATAAACATTTTCTTGTACAATAATTAAATATGTTTTCTTATCTTCTCTATTTGGGTCAACAGATAATTCACAGCTCAGGGATTAAACGTGTTTTCAGTTTATGAGAATTCAGCCATGTTTAGTTTCTCCAGCTGTTGTCTGTGTAACATATTATATAAAACACACACAGTGGTGGTTAGTGGGGTGGTAAAATTTCATCCCCATTACAGATGGATATATAGTTACTTGTATTTCTGATTTTCTTCTTTGTTTTCTTCTACTTAGACGTTTCACACTCCAAGTCTTGGTGATGAAGAGTTTGAAATACCCCCCATCACCCCTCCCCCTGAGGCAGAGTCTGGTTTGGGTCTCCAAGAGGTGAACTCCACTTACCCCGGGCTACCTGACCACCCCAACCCCCAGAGGGGATCGTTCACCCCCCAGTTCCCACCCCAGAGCCTGGAGCTCCCCTCAATCACCATCTCCAGAAACATGATGGAGCAACATGGAGGACAAATGAACAATAGACATCCAGGGGTAAATATCAGGCTATCTTGGATTTGCATGGAACATTGTAAAGATCGTATTGCTTGCAAATCTTAAAAGAGGTTGTTGTGCGAAGGTAAAATAATACTTTTTAAACACTGCATCTGTCTTTCAGAACCAACCGGAATAAGATAGATGGTTTTCCTTCACTGAAGGCAAATAGGTTTGACAGGTGTTTTGTGCAAAACAAATTAGGGTGGTTGATGAACCTTGTTGTCATAATTGTTGTTTTAAACTGGATTTGTAAAGACCACAGTTTTTGCTAAAAGGCAATGCACGCTGTAAAACATCAGATTTAACTGTACATGTTTTTTTTCTGTAACCTTGCAATAACTGTGATGACTAATATATCAAAAGAACGGTCTAGGCAAGATTTTGCTTCATAGCAATCATGTTTTATAATCAAGCTTTCATAGCTGTTCTTTCAGATAGAGAAATGGCTTCTAAATGCCACAGAGATGAATTCAGCCAAGAGGAAGCATTGAAAATGCCACAGCCTTAATAGTTATATTAAAACTGTTATTACAGAAATAAAATCACTGTCAAGGAAATCTGAATACATAAAGGACACGAAGTGACATTATGCGGCAGACGATGTGTGGCAGGCATTTGATGTTTTTTTCATGACAGAGTTTGAAATTGAAGCAGCTTTATTTAAAGGAATAAAAAACTAAAACTGAAAAAAAAACTGAATTCTGTGTAAAAAAAATAAAAGATTCTCACTTTTTCCTACTTATGCAGCACTATGTAGGTACAGAATTAGACATTTTTATTTACATTCCAATATCGATAAGCGCCATCAAATTTTACTGCTCTTTTCTGGCTGCTAGCAAGCAAAATAAATGCAGCTTTTAAAATATCTGTGCTGCATAATCGACCGCCGGAAGGCTTTTGCCTAAAGAATTTTCATTTCATGCTCAGTTAAGCTTGTGTGCATCTGCAAGAGACACGGAACCTTGAGACCATTACATCACGACCAGTTCTCAGCACTGTGAGGGGATTAGGGCTTCTTTTTAGCAGTTATTTCTCTGGACAGTGTCTCTGTGACTGTGTGGGACTGTATTAGCGGGTTTGGGGAAAATGAGGGCACTTTCCTCAGTGTCTGGTGGCTCAGTGTCCTCCTAAAAAAAACATGTGGAATTTGGTTAGGGCTGGAGGAAGTTAGCTGTAACCTCTGGTTTTGTCCTTTGGTGATTTTTAGATTTTAAATTTTACATCTAATGCACTGTGACAGTCCAAGGAGGACAATTCAGGGTCACATTAATGTAATATTTATAACTGCAATCTGCAACTTTTGGCCCTCTATCACCATCTCTGTTTGAAACATAAAATTGCGGGTAATTTTAACTATATTTGTATTCTGTGTTATGAAGACATTTTCCTGGAAAAATTAGACAAGACAGCTTACATTATAAATCGATATTATAAACATACTATTGAAATTCTGGGCAAAATGAGGAGATCTGTCATGCACTTTCTCAATAGTTTTTTGTTCATTTTAAAACCAAAAAGTTACAGATTGCAGCTTTAAGGGGATATATGAGCAGTAAAGGCATAAACCAAAATGTATGACACATTCTCTTTAAGATATTGAAAAAGCAACAGTGTTTAATTTGTTATTACTTTGAGGTAAATCAGATTTGGTCCGCCTTATGTAAGAGATTAAAAAGAACAGTGTACCTGCATTAGTATCTCTGTCATCCGCGTTTCTGAATTTTTGCCAGATTTGTTACTTTAATTCCTCCCCTCTGCACATCTGTCAGGTAAAATTAGCCACAGATGCTGCTGGACAAACCCAACTGCAAAATTCACTTTTCAGCTGTGAAGAAGCCTGGCAGGATTTTAGATGTGAAGTCATTATTTATTTAATCTGTGCTCATAACAAGCTCCTGCCTTTCGCTTGAGTCTTCTTGGATGAGCCAAAACTAATGAAAAGATGATTCTAATCACTGGTTTAAACTAAATATGGAAGCAAGTCTGTGTTCCTTTAGGTTGTAAAAAACAGAGCAGATCTGGCAACCCCGTTTTTTATGGCATCTTTATTAAGACCTGCATGATTGTTGACTTTAATTTGTTATGCAATACATTGTATCTGTTTCTGTGCAGATAATAATAATAATAAAAACAGATAAAGTTAAGGACATAAATATGTCTTAGAGTTTAGAGATCTATATTGAAAAATTAAAACTACAGTCAGTGTGTTTCCACTGGTCTAATTGGTTTAGAGCAGGTGTTGGTGGGATTCAGAGATCTACAACAGCAAAGCTAGTTTTAAAAATGTGATCCCTCACAAACAGACAAGGCTCTGACTACTGGCTCTGAATAAAATTGAAAATATGTCCAGTGTTGCAGAAACTATATTTTCTTTCCCCAAACACACATTTTTTCTCTCTCTTCCATTTTCTCTCTTTACACCTTCTGTTATCTTATCTCCAAGCCCAGTAGTCGTGACATCAGTTGTACATCAATCTTCAAAAGTGTTTTTTTCCCTCCTTCACCTTCATGTTTCTTTTTCTTCTTTTTGTCCTGACAGACATTCATTGTGACATATTGGGCCAGTAAGAAATGAAAGATATTCATGCAGGCATGCAATACTTATAATGAAGTCTCAGCCTGACCTTCTGTGTGATTGATTCTGTAATTTAGTTTTCTCAGCCGGTACTTGAAATGAAATGGAATCATGTTGAACAACTTCTAAATACCCATAGTGCACCGGGAGAGGTGGAGGGTGGGAGGAGGAAAGGAGGAGTAGAAAATAGTTGCACACTTTTTTCTATGGATATTTGGGACGATTTTGTCAAGGGCTGAGATTCATATGGAGTGCATTGAGCAGGAACAGAATATGAGCTGCATGAAACAGGGGAGTGTGTTTTTTAGAGGAAGAGAGAGAGGTAGAGGAGAAACAGAAGTCAAAAACAATTTATCTTCCCGCTACTCTGGTCTCTGCAATCATTCAAATCTCCATTCTTCTTATTTTCTTAAGGGACCATTTTCTTAAGTTATGCAGGTACCCATAAACTGGTGTAAAAATAAAGCAGTATACTGGTTAAAGATCCACTGTAAATGTGTGCAGGGGGCTGATAAACTAGTCATAATAGGACTGACCTTTCGCACTGGCCAAACTTGTAAGATTCACCCTCATAATTACCATGTACATGATTTTACTACATTTTCCATTATGGAACATTTTCAGAAGCTCCAAGGAAAGATTGAATGGAAATTGAACATTCTTTTCAGCATGGAACAGCTCATGCCAAGCTGCTTTTAATAAACTCTCCAATTCCATTCCAGCCCCCCACAGAATCCAGGCCGGTATCTTACAGAACAGACCCGAGACTCTCAGCCACTGACATGACATCTTCAGATCTTATTCCTGATGGTCTCAATGCAGTCTTGGTTATGTTATGGTTATGAAAAAGGAGATGTGAGGTTTTGCAGGACTATTTAGCTGCGGTTCCTGCTTTTGATAAAAGAGGTGAAGATACTATTTGAGGCAAAACAATCATCCATCCAATGACTCGGTTTGTTGTTGTATGGTTTAACAACAGGTCAGCAGCTGAGTGGCTTTAATTTTAGAAGCTTTAGTGTCTGAGGTAAAGTATAGAATGTAAACATTTATGGAGCATGTTGGGAAATAAAGATATGAGGGGTGAAAAGGGATCTTTTTTGCCAGGATACAGTGAGTGGAGATACAGACTGATTGCCTGAATAGCAACAACATTTGCACAAGCACACAAACGAGAGGATAGGACACATCTGGCCTCTTTGCTCTGCAGATAAGAAGTTATTTACGGATTTATGAAGACTATCAAAAGCATCTGTGTAGATGTGAGCTGTGTGTCCGCAGACAATGTTCCAATCAAAATGCAAATGAAGGCTGTGCAGCAGGGACATAAATAAACAGATCCAATAGCGACTCGCCCTTTCTATGAGCTGAACTACTCCAACAGCAGAAATCACATTTCTTTCATTGCCTACAAAGGCAGCTATTAGCAGAAGCTACATGCTATTACTGAATTTTCCATTCACTCCTGTTTATTCTCTATATGCTGATTTGTATGCTGTGCATAAATGTCAATTTTGTGTGAAATTACCTCATGGTTTTAGTTTCCGTTGCTTGATCTCACGTGTGCAACCGGAAGGATTGCATTAAGGAAATCGTCAGGTGCATTTAGATAAAGCACAGCTTATTTAATTACATTATACATCTGTTCTGCTCTGCGTGATGGGATCATAGCTAAAGATGAGTTCTGACCACTTTTTATGAAGGCGTTCACCAAAGCAGTAACTGTGGAAAGAAGCATTCTGATGAAAAGAAAATCAAAGGACGAATGGCCATATGGTCCGTTGATGAATTTAGTGTGTTCAAATCATTGATCATGTCAATGTATCCGCATGGGAAGAGATGGAACACAGAGACCTGCCAAATACTTTGATGATAAATATGAGCTCTCTGAGGCGGTTACATCTGTGTGATTCTCTTCCGCCGTACATTAGGGATGCGCGGAGAACGTTGTGGTGACGTTAGCAGGGCATGGTTTGCTGTTAGCTGAGTGGTCCTGCAGGGACCGTGTTGAAGTGTTAAACACAGATGGTCTTGGCTAATGAACACAGTAGATGGATCTGAAACAAAGAATACTGCTGCCTTTGTCTCTGTTTTCTGTACTAATGATGAAACCTGAGAGATTTTTTTCTACCGAATGATTTTGTACAATATGTTTATCTGTTTTGTTTAATTATTTTAATAGATCCTTTCCCCGTTTTTTTTAAAACACAAAAGCAAGCAGTGTTATGTTTCTTTTAAATCTCACACTAATAATGTTGAAAACAGCTATTGTTTTGCAGATTGTGTGTTTTGATAAGGCACAGGTTTAATATAAGGGTGCATGAGTCCAGGGCATTAAAAAGAGAGAATTTAATCTGTGTGAGGGAAGGTGTTATTGTACTAAGGGAGAGGGTTCACCAGGTCTGGCCAATATGACCAGGTGCTCGGCTTTATGATGTGTTGACATACAGATATTGAGTTTGAGGCTCTGAATAGCAGATGGAGAGGGAGGGGCTAAAGGGCGTCTGATGTTTGATGTAAAATTGTGATAGAATGAAAACGAATAAAGATCAGATGAGCTCTGTTTTTTATTTGAAGTTGAATATGTGTGCTGTTGGAGACTGGCCAGCTAACAGGGAACATTCTCAGAACGTTAGCTAACATTTAGCTAACAAGTTCTCTCAAAATTAGCAAACATGTTCTTGTCACATTAGAGGAATTGTTTTTTTAGATTATAAATCATCTATATTAAAAATGTTGTACTATATAAAAAATGCAAATGTTTTTATTATCAAGCAATAATAGAATGAATGTCCAAAATAATGTCTTTTTACAGTATATTTAATAAAAATCTTAGGGAAACACAATCTAAAATTGTTAGCTAAGTGGCGACAGCTGTAATTTCACTATCCAGTCAGTCTATGCAAAACATTTCAGGCCCTGCAACCCTCTCAATATATAAAACATCACAAACAAATCATGTCAAACACATCATGCTGGGTGTGCAAAACTCATTTTCACAATGTCTGATATTCAGCGGACAGAGCAAAAAGTCTGAAAAAATCTGTCAAATCATAAAAAGATTGATAGAGTTGATTATAAAGAGATATCTCTGATAGACAGGCGCTAAATGCAATATAAAGCCTGTTTATCTTCACCAAACATGATGGTATGATTTTCTGCCTATGTTGACATTGTAGTCTATTGAATATTTATCTGTATGTACTGTATGAAATCTTATATATAATAGTATATGTTGACATTTATATATTAAAGGTTTTATATGTGTTGTCTTTGTGTTTAGCAGGGCATCGGTCAGACCCATCTGCGTCAGTACCCTCCAAACCCCACGATGGTGATGCGCTCCATCATTAGTATGCACAACCCCAACGGCATGATGTCACAAAACCAATTTACCACCCTGAGCCAATCACAGATCAATGCACAGCTGGGGTTGAATATGACTGGCTCAAATATAGCTCACACTTCCCCCTCCCCTCCCGCTAGCAAATCGGCTACGCCCTCTCCCTCCAGCTCAATTAATGAGGACGATCAAGAGGAGGGAAACAGGGTGAGTGACATTTACCCATCAATTATTGATGAAAGTTTAACATTTGAATATAGAATTTGTTAGGTTGGTGTTTTCATTTTTCCATGTAAATCACTCTGGAAAAAACACAAAATGTGACACAATTGTACTTATATAAGTTACTGTTTCTGTCAGGTGGTTGGTGAAAAGCGTCCCGCCCCCGACGCAGGTAAGAAACCAAAAACACCCAAGAAGAAGAAGAAAAAGGATCCCAATGAGCCCCAGAAGCCGGTCTCTGCATACGCCTTGTTCTTCAGAGACACCCAGGCGGCCATTAAAGGCCAGAACCCTAACGCCACATTTGGGGAGGTGTCAAAGATTGTAGCGTCTATGTGGGATGGACTGGGAGAGGAGCAGAAACAGGTATAACCAATACAAAAAAAACTTTATTTAAAAATTAACAGATTAAAACATGAACAAAGGCATTATTCGTTTTCTTACTAGTATAACAAATGTTCTTAATTTCAAAGTTTGGCACTGAATTATTCATGTCAGGTGTTTTAACAAACTGCTTTATTTTTATTGTTCTTTAGTTATTATTACTGGATGAGATGAAGCTCTTCATGTTGTGAGAATCATGCTTGCCGTTCAGTCTTCCAGAAATGAGTGTTTGTCACACGTCGCGTCTTCTGTTCTCCACAGGTTTACAAAAGCAAAACAGAAGCAGCAAAGAAAGAATACCTGAAAGCTCTGGCAGCGTATCGTGCGAGTCTTGTGTCAAAGGTGATGTTTTTTCTGTCATGTATTTGTTTCTGTTTCCTGTCATGTTGTGTTTCTGTAAACCAGTATGATAATTGTTCTCTCTTTAAGACTGGATGGTTTTTACCTTGAATAAATGTTTTGCTGACATCTGTAAAGCTGATTTAATGTAATTCGTCTTGTTAAATGTTTGTTCGCTGTTTTCTTATGTCATTTTTAAAACCCGTTGGAAAACATTTGGAATATTGTAAATTCAGTGTTTCTGTAGCTCAGCTGGTACAGCATTGCATTAGCAGCGCAAAGATTGTAGGTTCGATTATCAGAGAAACAAGTACTGATAAATCGTATATCTTAGAACGCACTGTAAGTCACTTTGGATAAAAGCTTCTGAAATAAGCTTAAATGTAATGGAATAAATTAATTAATTTTTCTTAAATTCTGTGATTGCAAATGTGTTTTTACCCTCACAGTGGAGGTGTAAAAATAGCAGTGAATACAGCTAATGAATTAGAACAAGACATTCATATGATCCTTAATACCTCATTAATTCTCTGTATCAGCCCAGAGCATTTGCATATTTGTTATTTCTTGGTAAATTATGTTAATATTTGAGCACCAGAAAATCTTACACACTATTTAGCACTACTGAACATACAGTTGTTCAATTGTAAGCAACTGAAGTACTAGAGAATGTTTTTTATGCTACATTTATGTTATTGTGACACATCATCACATTGGTTACGATTCAGCATTGAGGTTTATTTTCACATCTTTCTCTAGTCTACTGAATAATGTAAAATCCAGCCATGGCAAGTTCTTAAGATCAGTGAAATGAAGACAGCAGCAGCATTTTCTGTTGAGTCAGTCACCAGATCAGCACAACACAAGAAAGAATGTGTTGAGTTGTAGAATTCATCTGTGTAGACATTCATGTTTTTGCTCTTTATTTCTGTCTCAGGCTGCTGCGGAATCAGCGGAGGCCCAGACCATGCGCTCAGTGCAGCAGACTCTCGCCTCCACCACCCTCTCCCCAGCGCTTGTTCTGTCTTCTCCTCTATCCCAGCATCCCTCGATGTCTGCTGCTGCGCAGGCTCTCCAGCAGGCCCTGCCTCGAGCCATCGCCCCCAAACCTCTGCAGATGCGTGTGGGCAACAGCCAGATTGTCACCTCTGTCACCGCAGCTCACCAGGGCATGACACCCGGTGGCGCGCAGTCGCAGCTGCTGGGGCAGATGGGAGCATCTGGGCCGCAGTCGGGCGTGACATCGCAAATGAGTCCACCGATGCAGCCGCGGCACGCAGCCATGCACCAGCAGATGCAACAGCACTTGCAGCACCATCAGCTGCAGCAGCAGCAAATGCACCATCAGCAGATTCAGCAGCAAATGCAACAGCAGCATTTCCAGCATCACCTACAGCAGCAGCTTCAGCAGCATCACATGCAACAGCAGCATCAGCAAATGCAGCAGCAGCAAATGCAAATGCAACACATGCAGCAGATGCATCCGCATCAAATGCATCCGAATCAAATGCAGTCACAGCCACAGTCTCAGTGTTCGCCTGTGCAACACTCGCCCGGCACTCCTCACTCCGCCTCCCTCGGCAGTCCGCCGCTACCTCCTGCGCCCCAGCCGCATCCCTCGCAAGTACAGGCGCACGCCCAGGTTCTCTCACAAGTGAGCATCTACTGAACCAAAACCCTGCAGACTCGCAATCCCAACTCACAGAGTAATGCAGAAGGAAGTTGCTATTAAAAAGCATCAAAACATGGTTGCTTTATTAAGTTGCACTTAAGAAGTGTGTGTAATAAATATGAATGTTTTACAAATAACTGTCCATTGTTGGATGGATAAGAAACGTGTTAAAAAGACAAAGCATCTTAGCCGGATAGTTTGTCTATAACAAGGCTTAGCTACAGGAAAGTCTGTTCATAGACTTGAGAGCCCTGTAGTCTTTCATTTGTACATTTCATTCGTTTCGTTTCTTTCTCTCTGTTGTGGAGTTTAAACGCGAGAAACTTTTTGAGGTGAACATAGAAACACCTGATCGGTTTTATTTAACAGCTTTATTTATGAGTTCGGTGGATTGAATCTCACCACCAGACAAAATGAAGACAAGAATTCAGAAACAGGCACTATATTATAAAGGGAACGTACGAGCTGAACAACACACAGGTACTAAAGTGGTCATCAGAGACAAGCTTTTTCTTTGCACTCTGACTAGCGTATTGTGAATTCTACCTTTTCTCCTCATTCTCTTCGACAGTGCCACAGTTGAAACTGTTTAACAGTCACCGCTGGGAAATGATCATCCAATCACACTGCGGTTGTTACAAATGTGTTTGAGATGTATCACATTATCACAGAAGGAAATCTCAAGTGAATGAAACACTCTTGGACTTTGCTGGACAGACCTTCATTAATCACTTCATCACAGCTCCACTTTCTGTGACCTGCTGTATGTGTTGTGAAGAAGAGCAGAAGTTGTTCATGGAAGACCAGAGTCAAAACCCAAGTTTTATTTACTCCACCGTGTGTTGTGACAAACTCTAGAACTTCTCTGTAATTACTTCTCTTTACCTCAGAGATTTTATTAAATAAGTTATGTTACTGTTTTGTTTGTATTTTATGAAAAAAGACTAAATTACTGGTTTGCTGGGGTATTTTTATTTCATAATGTCTCACACATCACAATGAGAACAATTAGACAGGATTCCTATCAAATGTTTTTTACTCCCATTGAATGGACATAGAAGTATTTTGTGCCAGCTGTAAATTAACCGGTGATAAAGGAAAACAAAGTTGTACATTTTCATATCTCTTGTTGTAAAGTTTTAATATGTGAGGCTTTAAATGCAGAAATTGGCAAACCACCAGTGTCCTGCTTTCTCATACAGCTCTTTTCTACTTTTTTATGAGTTACAGTAGCAACAATTTGTTTGTATTTTTGCTTGCATATCAAAATTAATTGCTTTGAAAACATGACAGTAAAATAAATTCAATTCCAGTCATTTGAAACCTCCACTTGTTTTTAAACTTCATTTATTAAGTTACAAGTTTTGTTTTACCATCCAAAAACACATTTAATGACGCATTCCATCGTCGCTATGAACTAGCCATAATTTTGTATTATATTTCTGTCATTATGTGTCTCACTGTTTGCAATTAAAATAACAATCAAAAACTATTTGACCTATTTCAAAGAATTGATTCATTTAGATTATATCAGCCATACTTTTGTATAAAATATTTCCTCAGTGTGTCCTTGTTAGTAACGAAAGATTTAAAATAAAGACTGTACTTAAAGTATTCAGCTGATTTGGGAATATAATTGTGTTTTTGTACCATCATATAGACATTTCAGTAGGGAGGGATCACATTTATTGCTTTAAAAGTATTTATTAGAATGTGTGTGTGTGTGTGTGTGTGTGTGTGTGTGTGTGTGTCCCTTTGAACCCATTTTCGCAGCCTGCAGGATGTCTTCCTCAGTCGATATATTTTAAACATGACCTCAACCTCCATCCAAGAATATTTGTGGGGGATGGTTGAATCCCAGAGGCTAATTATCATAAAACACAATAAGCATGTTGGGAAAATACTCTTTTTTTTTTTCTCCTGCTTTTGTTAAAGAGACATCAAATGAAACAGAAAAAATCAATGCCTGTGCATTAATAGAATTCTTGAACTGTTTTTTGTAGCCAGTCAGTTAATTTCAAGAATTCTTGGGTAATTTGGAGAGCGGCTGCCGTGATTGGCTCTCGACTCTGGTTTTGTATCACAGAAAAGCCCACACACTCACTCTGTGATTAATTGCAGCATCTGTTCTGTCAGAGGGAGCAGTGGAGGGTTTGCAGGAATACTGCAAATAAGTGCTGGCAACAGTCTTAAAGCGCCTATGATGAAATGAAAATTAAAAACAGCGAGTACCCCGCATGCCCTGAATTTCAATGGCAGAAGTGGGGAGAGCGAAAGAGAGAGAGGGTGAAGATTGCTTAAGCGTATAATGCAAGATTGGTGTCCATGGCGACCAAATGCATCCTTTAAAAACAGCCAGTAATGAGGGGATGGAAAATAGCGGTTATTATTTTGAACAGTCTCATGGAGGGCAGCATCAATAATGCATGCGGTACCTTGTTATTTGGTAAACCTTGTTATCCACACGGCCTCAGTAAGGATAAATATCCCACAACAGGGTTGGAACTCTGACACACCCTGTTGCTTAAATAAATAAAGGAAAAAATGTAGACATTCACACTTGATTATATCTGCTTGTATATATCTTGTAATTGTGTCATTATGTGGCGTTTTAGGGCGACAATGAGAACCAGACATCTAAAGGACTTCATTTAAATTCAATCATTGCCTCATAATGGGGTGTAAAATGTAAATGTTTTGAAATGTAGCAGAACACAATATAAGGTCTTTCTCTCCAGTCTGCTGTAAAGACATTTGAGTAAATGTGTGTTCTAGCATTTTAAAAATGTAATAAATTTACCAAAGCAAGTGTAATTTCCAGCCAAGCTGCATGATGGAATTAGCCTGTTAGTGCAATCATCACTTCTAGCAGAGAAATCTGGTTTAAACTGCAGTCATGTGACCTGATATATGAATCCAAATGTATTGTGTTTTTTCTAATTCAAAAGCCTGCTGTTTACCCAGATATAATGTGAACGGTGTGATAAAAGGTCAGAGATGGTGACCTTGACAGTTTTTGGTGTCTGTGGTCAGTTTCTAAATGAAGCACAAATAGATATTAAGTAATAGAACTTAATACACACCCGTGACTTAAAGCACACAGTTTTGTTCAGTGCTAAACAAGGAAATCACATCTATTTAACATTGATAACATTTTCCAGCATGTTATAAACTCTGGCTGCTGTGAACATGTTGTGAAATGACAAACATTGATTTTCGTGGTTAGTCACCTCATTAAATCTTATTACCACTAAATGCAAATACGAATTAAATGAGTTTGTGATTTCAGGTTAGCGCTGATACAGTTTTAAAGTTTCTGATTAAGCCGATATGAGGCGAGTACAGATTAAGCAATCACTGATAAAACAGCTACAAGCCAGATGGAGAATTTCTGTTTGTGGACATTGTTTGTGTTACCTAGCAACAGTAACCAAATAGGGTAGAACTTGGGTAGAGCAAGGGTCACCTTCAACCAGAGAACATCCGTAATGCTGTCTGGTTGGCCAGGCCGGCTGCCCTCTATTATCAAAGCTAACACATTCCCACCCAGCTCCCAAAGACCACACGTGACCTTTGACCTTACTTGGGACACCTGGCTTGTAACAGAATGGAGTGTTGGCCGACTAACTTTGGGCAAGACCCCGCTGAACCCTCTGCAGGATGGCAGCCTTTGTTAGCACAATGTTGACCTCTCAGTGAGAGACAGAACTTTGTTTAGGTGTTGTTGACCTGTTGGTGCTGCGGTGGACGTCTGTATAAAAGACTTTCCAGACTGAATGATAAAGAACAACTGCTGGGTCTGGTTCTGAGGCTAACACCAAGAACTTGACTTTCAAGGCTAAAGGAAGTGTCATTTTTATAGCGTTATAAAGCTATATAGCAATACGCAATATATAAGTACTGGTTCATATTTAAATGTGTTGCGATTCTTATTTATATGTGCTAAGTAATTTGAGTAATTGCTTGCTATTTACATTTACAAATTTACATTTAGTTGCATACATTTAGATGCTTATATATATTAGTTTAACATATACGTTTATGTTGTGCTATCCATTTAAAAGCAGTGCTCAACTATAATGAGAGTTTCACAGCAGTGACTGCCCACAATAGCCCTTAAGCAAATACATATTAGGTTATTTATTAACCAAAATCTGTTGCCAAATGGCAGGGTCAGATTTGCATTTTTTTTAAATACAGTTTAATATACATATACATGTTTAATAGTTGTATGTTTAGTAGTGTAAAAAAATAGTTACTAATGTACTTTTTTATTAGATAATTGTTGATTTTATACTGTTGTTTCTCTGTTTTGCATAGCATATATAATGAATAATGCTTCTTTTTCAAATATAATTGGGTATTTCAATTACTACTTGTTTTGATAGACAGTTAAAAGCCTCAAAGAGGGAGAATATTTTACCTTTACTCAGTACTGTAACTACAAGCTTTTGTGCTTCCAAACCACTTTATAAAGGCAATCTTTCAACAACACAGCTCAATTTCTCCCAAGTGCAGATCAAATGAGCTTCCAGCTGTTCCCAGCAGCCCCCTCAGCTCCGGACTAAACTGAAATTTAAATTCCCTAAAATAGTTTTCTAACGCAGGATACTTATACTCGCTTATTAATGTCATGAGAGATTATTTTGTGAAGCTAAGCTTCATGTTTCCTCTGCAATGATAAATTTAATGACGCTCCTAATATTATGACCTCAGCAAGTTTATTTAACAAAGTATCCTGCATATTATGAACTTACTGGAATTTGGTTGTATAATTTCAAATATTTATTATTCCCCACAGCTACAAATGTTTTAATGTGTTACTCTGTAAGTGTACCGAGGTTTAGTTTGTTTAGTTGTTGTGTACAACAGTCGACTACCTGACTATACAAATTTGTTATTGTATAATAAAATTATTATTTTTATTTCAATAATACTATAATCTAGTATTCAGAAACAGTTTGCGCATAGTTCATGCTTTTTGTGTTAATGTTATAGTCTGCAAGCTGTCATTGATTAAGGAACATTTTGTTTTGTTTGTTGTGACAGAAAACTAAACTCTGTAGCTGACAGATGTCGCTGAGAGAGAGAGAGAGAGAGAGAAAGTTATTTCACTTCATTATGTCTCCTAAAGTTGCAAGAAGTTAAACCATATCTTGTTTCCCCTGAGTTCCCTCTTTCCAATTCCCCTTCAGTATTCGATAGGCTTTGTGTTTTTTAGAGAAACCTGACTCTCCGAAATTGCTTTTTATTGTGACTTGGGTTGTTAATGTAAGTTGTTACTGCACTGGCATGTTGCTATAGCAACAAAGCTGAAAAAGTATTCTGTGTGACCAAAGTGATAGATTGCATGTGCATGCTGTGTCATATCCAAGAACTCAAATTTACTACATGACACATTATTCCAGCAGTTCCAGAGAAATCAATAAATGTGGACACAACCAACAAGCCATGCTCTCTCTCTCTCTCTCCCTCACTTTCTCTCTGTGTCTAATTCCGTACAACAGTAAGGAAGCCATAGCAGATCAGACTGTGTTTCTATGACGTCTATGAGGACCTACAAGAGGCAGGTGCTGTACAGACACCATTCATAGAGCTTCTATTCAGTCCTTCTCCTCCGTTTCTTCATTCATGCAGGGCAAATCGCCATCTGCTCTTGTTTTGCCTGCAGCCCTCACAGCTGACCAAAAAAACAACCCCAACAGCTGTTGCCAAACAAAAGCCAAATAATGGGGGCAGCAAAAGGTTACACACAAGTGTAAAGGAGTGATGCGGAGGAATAACACGTTGCTCTGATGAAAGAAGAGTTAGAAGCAAATCTTTTACAGATTATCACGCTAGTCTCAAAAGAGGCAGTAGAAACTGTTAAAAATGAGATGGTAAATCTTTCCTCTTGTCTCTGTGAACTTGGTGGATTCGTTTTGCTGTCAAACACAGTATGAGGAAAATGATTCATGATTAATTTGAAGTCCCCGGTGAGACTAATGACAACAACAGCATTACATGAGGCTTTAGTGTGAGAGAATTCTTATCGCAACATCATTAAATATTTAAGTTAGCATGCAGATTTTTGTTCCCAAGGCAACCAAGGAATTTGTTTGTAAAAAAATGTTGGCAAATGTTCCACGAACTACCTCAGAGTAATGTTATATATATGATATAATTCATAACATCTAACATTACTGCAAAAGCATTTTATGAACTTTTAAATAACATTGACCAACATTCTGAGAACATTCCCTGTTAGCTGATCTGTATGAATAGTTTGGCATCCTTATTGCAACCAGACATGTTTTCCATAGCACAGTGACTTTCTCCAGTAAGAGAGAGACACAGAGACAGAGAGAGAGAGAGAGAGAATGAATGAATGATGGTTGATCTGCCAGAGGTTATATACTCTTCCTACTTTACTCACATGAGGCCAACACTTACACAGAGCTGGATCACAATCCTGCTTAACAAATCCAGCCACTGACAGATTGACTGGTGAAGTTGTAAATCAGCAAAACTATGTGCGACGTGAGACCAGGTTTGGTCAGAGTGTGAGGTAAATTGTGCATGAATACCATGTTGTTTACTTCATAACTTCGTTTAA
>JBAJNP010003684.1:0-37895 GCA_036877545.1 Yasuhikotakia modesta | reverse complement strand
ATGAGTTGATATATTTTGCTTGAGTCACTGTTTGTGATGAACAGTTGAGAATGAAAACATGCTGCAATCTTTGATTCATTATTCAACTGTGTATTATGATGGAAAACCACCTAAAACTGTATCATCCACAGCCTGAAGGTAAATCTGAGCAGATACATTACTATGGGCGTCTCCTTCTATATCTCTATCAGCATTAATTCAATCACAGACTCTTCAAACACTTCATTCTTATAGTACACCAGTACTTATTACAGCTAACTTATAAGAACTCATCTATATTATAAACTGTTATACACATTCTATCAGCTTTAATAAATCACAAGAAATGAAAACAAATTAACATAATAGGTTATTCTGAAAGACTTTAAACTGGCTGAAAAGTTTCATGTATTTGTTCAGTTAACCACAAAAAACTTCTGTAAAGACACTCTTACATTTTATGTAAATGATGTGATCAACTTTCAGTTTTACCAAGATTTTTCAGTGTCCATAATTACTGTAGTTACTTAATGCTAGACCATTAATGTTGTCAATAATATGCCCATTATGTTACATAATATACAGCCATTATCCTTTAATACTTTGAATCTGTTATTTATGCTGTAATTATTTATTGTAGGTTAGGAGAAATCCTCAAATTCTGTCTACAAATAAAACTAGTTTGTAATCATAAGACTCACTTCTTGTCAATAAGTTAATGACAGTTAATGTTTACATGATTACACAGTTTTGAGGAGATACACAAAAAGTAAGTCACTCAAAATCTACTACTTACTGCATAAAATTAAAATGTATTTCTGGGTCAAAGTGACTCAAAATGATGCACATCACATATTTCTGTAAATGCACTTCACTTTTTGCTATGCAGTGATTATATTTTTCTGGAAGGCTTGTGTCAGGTTGAATTTTGGCTGCTGAAATTTCTCACTGATGAGATGTTCTGTGCAGTTTTTCCTCCGTGTCTCAGAGAATGAGCGGCGTCTCAGAGAATGAGCGGCGTCTCAGAGAAGGAGCGGCGTCTCAGAGAAGGAGCGGCGTCTCAGAGAAGGAGCGGCGTCTCAGAGAAGGAGCGGCGTCTCAGAGAATGAGCGGCGTCTCAGAGAATGAGTGGCGTCTCAGAGAAGGAGCGGCGTCTCAGAGAAGGAGTGGCGTCTCAGACACTGAGCTCTGGAGGTGTCACACAATTATGGTGACCTCTGCAAAAAGTCTTTGTTCAGTGTAGTGTGATCTTCTGCTCTGACAGCAGCTGGTGTTACATAATTCCAGGCCACTGTCATGCCTGGCTGAGGGTTCGTTCCCTGTATTTTACAAACATTTGGAATCAACATCCCTCCACTTCAAACAGAAGCTACATTTAGTTTATACCCTGCAGGTGAATTCTATAGAACGCCATAGAATATTCCACAGCTCAAAACCTTCTGAAAGGGAAATTTGGAAAGATGTTTCTATGTGTTCAACGCAGATCAAAAATTAGCATGTTGTCTTCAGGTAGATCTGTATTGATTTACTCTGGGGCACAAGCTGTTTGATTTCCCCACAGTAAACTTCTGATTTATCCGGGTTTGTCTATATTCCAGCAGACAGCTGAAACCACCGTAAGGTTTTCATGACCTACATTTGGAAATTTGCTGTGCTTGTGTGCTATTTTTAAAGACATGAATGAAAATTAAGCATTTGATTAAATTACTTTGCAGACGTTTTAAGAAATGCAGGAGACAAGAGGAGAATTCTGGCCAATCCCCATTATTTTACCGAGAGAGAAGCAGAAAAATTCATGTCTTCATTTAATGGGAATATAGTGATTACATGTGTAAAGGAATATTCCATTAGCTGTGGGGCATGTGAACTCAGAGTTTATTATATTACTAAACTGAAGCACTCATTGCAGTTATCTTTATTTAAATGGAGGTGTTTCTGTGCTGTAGTCAGTGAAGGTTTTCAATGAGCTTAACAATTATAAAACAAGTGTATTTTTATAATTAAATAAACCCAGTTTAATAGACACTAGATGCTGCTTTTAATAAAGCCATTTGTTAAAAGCTGTTCTATTCAGAGCTCAAAGTAAAATAAGGGGGTTTGTTCTAAACAACAACAGACGCTTCATCTCATCTGGTAGGGGAACACAATGTCCTAAAGACCATGTTAAACCACAGACGGACCCTTGGCCCTTGAAGGGTCAGTCCTCAACAGACTTAAGATCATTAAATGAATCTCAGGGTCAAACAAGATGCTCTTGTTTGCTGAGGCTCTCACAGGAGAGACGCTTCAGTTTTGATCAAAACTCACTGGTCTGTTTAATTTGGCTTGTTTTTAGCCATGGGTCCTGTGATGAAGATAGAATGTGAATCCTAAACAGCTTATTCTCTTTATGTAAATGCACTTTTTCAGAAGAGTGATCTCGTGAATTATTCATCCACTGAGTTGATTTACATTTAGTATGAATTAGAGTTTTGTGTGTAAATCAAACTTCAAAGCCTCTGAAGTGACAGAGTTATTTATTACACGTCTCATTCTTATGACAGCAAAGTATTTTGATGCTGATATCCTAAACGCTTCATCATATCAAAGTCTCAACACACGAGTTCATGTGCTACACAGCACAGGCTATAGCTGCCACACAAAACAGGACGTTGGACTCTCTGTTAAAAACATTTATTTTAACATTATGAAAAATTTGTCTGCAAGTATGTAGATACACTAAACGCACTTACATCCTTCAGTGATAATTATCATAAGAAGCAGCAATAATTTAAGACGTGTTTCATTACAATCTGCTCAACAGCACATCTACAGGTCAGCGTGACACACGGGCACTAACACACTCACACATCTTTGAGATGAAACTGCTGTGTTTGTGGAGATGGGAGGGTTTGGGTTAGACTGAGAGACCAGTGGAGGGGTAACTTGGTAACATTTAATGTAACTGTAACTTTAATCCTCTGAGTTTACTGTAAGCTCTCTTAGGCCTCTGCGGTGTGAAGCGTCTCGATGCTTCATTGCTGGTGTAATTAAAACTGTTGGTTTGGATTATTAGTTGTCTCTTTCATGAGACTCAAAGGGTTTGAGATTAAAATGACTAAAACTTTCAAAACAGTCAGACGTGCAAAAACAAACTAATGAGCATCTTAAACACACTGGCCGACCCTGGCAGGTACACAGAGAATATACATATGTATATATATATATACATTTATATACAAAGAAAATATATAATTATTATTATTATTACTTGTGCTCATAGAAAGTCCAGACAGGAACACAGTTGAAAGCAGACCTTTATCAAACATTCAGATAGGGCATAAACTGTGACTGCAGACAGCAGCTGTGCAGATCTTTGATTCCGGCATATTTCTGTGCTGTTATCTGGAGGAGCCTGTGGGGTACGACATCCAAGCCCACCACAGGGAACAGAGTTTGAACACAGCCTTGTTCACTCGCAGCCGCTGACAGCGATATCATCATCAAAGAGCCGTCGAGCTAAAGCAACACAGACAGAAAGCAATCAGATTTCAGCCTATCCCACTTCAACCAGTTTCATTTAAAACGTCCGATATAAACCATCTCCAGAGAAAATCTGATTCAATCCTGTTTATCAAAATGCATCCGAACGGTCAAATCAGATTTGATCTGGTTTTCTTGTCATTCATTGAACATTAAGTTCTTATGTTTGCTGTTTTTATGACAACCAATATAATGCCTAAACAGGCTGCTGAATTCTTTTAGATTGTAAAGCTGATCTGGGATCAGTTTGGCTCACAAATACTGTATACAGCTATATTTTACTTGACAGTTTACAGTAGTTTACAGTTAACAGCATGTCAGACAGCAGCTGGAACATTGTCACTTATTACTGAAATATGAATTTTTGGGCAAAATACTAACAGATTACAGTAAGTGACCCTTAATGACAGTAATACTGAAATAAACTGCACAGCACGATGCAGGAAAAACCTCCAGTCTGAACACAGCCTAAGTCATGTCACATGATTTATTCTAACAGCAGCGCATTTATTTATGCGTGTTTTCAGATCATGCGAGGCACGTCCTTTGACCACAAAGTCAACAAGATGCAAATGTAAGCCTAACTAGCTACAGGATGTTGTGAGGCACTTTCTGGCTAATAGGCTTTGGGAATTTGGCCAGATTCTGAAGAGAACATATTGTGAAAAAAGCAAATGAGAACAGAAGTGAAGCTTGTGAGGCTGGTCATGTCTGTTTCACACTCCTGACACGAGCAGAGAATCACAAACACACACAGCTGCAGTTTGTGTGTCAGATTTGTGTTCACTCTGCACTTTTCTGCCATTTTGCCAAAGTGCTAAGAGACTTTTATGAAACAGATTAAGTTATTAGTACAGTAATGTGTACAGTAGCAGCAGGGCAGACTGTTTCTCTGTCACCTCTGGGAATGCTGAACAAACCTGCAGCACAAAGTATCAAACCACAAACATGAAACTGTAACTTCATGACTCAAGCTGTACGATTGCACTTGAAGATTGTTTTTCATCAGTTTTGACGTGTCCAAGTTAGTGATGTTGTGTAGAAACAACCCAAAGTGTTTTGCTGACACAGGACTCCCGTCTGTGAGAAATGAGATGTTGAGAGTTGGTGAAGACGCTGGACTTAATTAGGTGTGTCAGAATAAATGCTGTGTTGTAAGCACAAAAATAAGACTGTTTGGCCCAGAAAAAATTCCAGGAGGCAATCATTTCACACAGCCATTATCATAAACTGTTCTGAATTATGCAAAAAAAGGCGCATAATTAGGTCCTCTGGTGCGAAAGCAGAGACAGAGGTGGATATACTGCCCCACATCTTCACAAACAGAAAAATAACTGCTGGTAAAAATAGAGCTCTTTCATGTGTGCACAACACGGCCCATCTCTGCTGTGGAGACAGAACAATAGCATTTTTCTGGCTAGATCAAGGAGGAACGTTTGTTAGAAGCTGAACCTTCATATACTGCTGTTCTCTGATACATTAGTCATTGTACTAAAGGTCCCCAAACCCTCTGGTTTTGAAACAAAAGTTGAACACAGAAGAAATCTGAGATGCTGTAAGTTCTTCAGTAGAAACGGTTTGTTTGCTAGATTACAGCAGGTTGCGTCAGGGTTTGTTACGGCTTTCCTCTGCAGAGCATAAGGGCGAGACCTTTAAAATGATCAGAACAATCAGAAATTATGTTTCACTTTGATGAAACCTTATGTCACGATGATACATGCTCAACAAACCTCCTTCTTTTGCTTTGTCATCTTTAGCATATAAAGGTGAACAAATTGATGCCTGGTTTCAACTGGCTCTCATTTTTCATCAGTTGAAATAGTTTCATCATTTAGGTCACTGTGGCAAAAACATTATCGTGTATTTTTATCTTTTAAAATTGTCTCGTAAGAACAACCTTTTAACAGACCTCTAGAAACTGCAGCTTTAAAGATCGTGAAACCAAACTGAGGCAACTTTAATTCACCTTTGAGATGAAAAGACAGTACAGCACTGAAGAGGGTCTCTGAATGAACTTATCAAATATATTCAATGAGAATGATGATACATTCACAGTGAAAGTTAGAATAGCTGTAAAAACAGAAACATTTCTGATGAAAATATCATTGACATTGACTGTTAGAATAATGAAACAATAATGTTGAGCACACTTCTTTCTGACAGCTGTTTGTTTATAATTATGGATTTATGAGAAATGATTCTCGGCCCTGTTTACACACGCCTCTCATTCTTTACCTCTGATTCATGCTGGACCGATTCTTGCTCTGCTGTTTGAGTTTTATGGTCTGTCATCAGTTCCTTAACTACAGCATCACTTTAACCCAGACCCCGCGAAATGTTATCTTTTAATACTGCATGAATAATATGTTTCAACAGCCTCAAACTAAACCCCATAATAGACTGTTAAGCATTAGAAAGTGTTACTCAAATTGCTCACAATAAATTACATTGTTAAAAGTCAAATCATTTTTCATCAAAATTCATTTATAACACCAGGAACATATAATGTGTTTTATTCTGTTTAGCAGTTGTTTTAATGAGTGTTTTTCAGCTAGGAAAGGAAGTGATGTGATAAATGAACTTCATTAAAGAAGACCAGCATCAGAGACAAAGGTAGAATTAATGACATTTGATGTAACCGTAGAGTAAATGTGACCCGTGCTGTTAGAATGAGTGGGAATAAATGCAGACTAATTATGAGCTACAGGCAAAACAAGTGAAAAATGTCAGTTTTGGTCTAATTTGAGATTTCCACTAAAATGAGTTCATTAATCCCTTGTCTAGTGATTCCAAAGCTCAAACAGCAATTACACATCTTCAACTATCTTTATTCTCCTTATATCTTTAAACTCCTAAATCTTTTCTTTGTTTAAATAATCCATTAAAAATCATTTTTTTGATGACTGGAGCTTTAAACAGGTGTAGCTCTCTTATTTCTTTTGTCCAGTTCCAACAAATCATACATCGTTCTTATCATTACATTATTCAAGCTTTAATGGAGCTCATTTTTTATAAAAATGCTCATTGTGCCTCAGTTTGGCAGCAGGGGTCACAAATCCTTTAACCAGCTTCTCAGTGACATAACCTGCTTCCTCACGTTTCACAGCAACCAAAAAACTTTTACCAAATGACCAGTTGCTCAGCACTGTGAGTTTAGAAACTCAGAAGCGTTCACCCCCGTAGTTTAAAAACATCACACTCTGTGTTTCTCTGCCAGCCCTCCCACACGCCTCTGCAGCCTCCATTTAACACTGTTACTCATTCTGAGGTGGGCAACACACAATCCCCAGAGAAACAGGGGGGAGTTACAACATATGCTTTGTGTGGGACGGCATGACTGCACACACACAAGCTTTCTCTCCAGCAGGACTGACAGATTTTAGGTTGCAGGGAAATACCTGTGCTAGTATTCTTTATAGTATTATGCAGTCAGGTCACCTCATAACACTAATAAAAGACAAAAAGCTCCAGTTAAAAGAAGAAACACCACAATGTCCTCAGTGCAAAAACTCCACAATCACACCAGCTACAAAGGAGGAGCAAATGTCATTTTATCCTGTTATCTCATGTGTTCCAACTTTAATATCAAACATCAGGATAGGAAACAGACCTGCTGGGAACAAACAAGCCATTCGTTTGCCTTTTAATCTCATTCCACTGAAGAAACAAAGACCCAGCTGAACTAAAACAATAAAATCATGTATTATTACTTTGTGTGACTGACATTTGACTAAAAGTCAGTCACACAAATGAATTGATGCAGTTTTTCTGTGTTGAGAGTTTTGTATCTTTCACAAAGACAGAGCTCTCTCTGTACTGATTAAAACTGTGCAGCCAAAAGTCAATAATGTTTTCTTTTCTGTAAGCAGAACTATTTACTTCTTACTTGAATGGTTATGTTAGCAGCCTTTCTATAAAGCAATTATTAGCAGTTCCCTGCAGGTCCAGTTTAATTTCCGTTGGTCATAGTTTCAAAAATGAATTTTAACACTCTGTGACTCACATATAACAAGCAATCTGACCAGCTGTGACGTTTATTAAAGAAAAGCATTTGTGTGTGAAAGTGCTCAGATGAGCAGCAGCGAATGAGTCCCACTGGCTGCAGTTCATTCAGTGCATTTACCTCCAAACTCTCACAGTCTGTGAGCAAAACTTAATCACCTCTTCATCTACAACAAATATTATTCATGTCAATTAATGGCCATTATTTAAAAAAATCACTTTAAACTACAATCTGTAATGTGGGTGGAAAACTCATGTGTGGATTTTACTCCATTTTGAGCAACAAAAGTGTTTCTGGGATTGTTTTTGACAACAGCTTTCCATCATGAACATTCTTGATGCTTTATAGTCACTGATTCAGGATGATGATGATGATGATGTAATAGGTGGGTGTGACCAAAGGCTCCACCTGCTGTGACCCAAACGTTTCATTTCTACACTCCTCCCATCACAAATGTAAATACTTTCTAAAACTCCACCTACAGCTTTTTAGTATTTGCAAACATTTCTCAACTTCTGAACAAAGAATGAAGAAGATGTCAGTGTGGGCCTTTAAACTGAAGCAGTCTGAGAAATGCACAACTGTAATTAGAGTTAAATTGCTGTAAGAAAGGCAAATACATGAAGCCTGCTTAACGCCCCCCTGCGGTACTGTCATCAGTTATCGCTGCATGACCCGACCAATCAGACGTCTGCGGTATGACATCATAAGCTGAGCTCCATTAATATGACATCTGTGCTGCTGGTATTATTGGCACCATTATAGGTGTATAATCATCTTTAAATGAGCGAGCAGTGAGGGAATGGAGCTGGCACAAGAAAACTGGCACCACTGAGACTCACTGTGATGCCACTCGCTTTAAATGCAAGTCATCATTCTCATAAACACAGCTCTGTTTGTTTCACTCCTGCCTGACCTTTGGAAGATGCATTTCCGAGCGCTAACTGAATCCAGCCTGTATACTTTGCATTGCCAAAACTCAAAGTCCCTATAGACAGTCCAGCGCTCTACCCTTAAATGATACGAACTCTCCTTTAACTGCATTTCTGCAGGGATTTAGTTATAGTAGCAGGGTTATAGTTTTATTGAGAGAAACTTGCTTAATTTAGCTCTTTTAACCAAGCAGTAGCAATCATCTCATGAATGGCCATAATTTGCCATAAGAAACCATCTTTGTTGCCATGGAGTTCAAAGGAACCGCAGTAGAGAGGTTAAACACAAGAACGTTCTGCCACAATCACGGAGGCGTCCTGCACTGACTCTATTAAACACATCCACAGTTTCTGCTCAATACAGAGCTGGGAGGCTTGAAGACATCAAAAGGGAAAGCTGTCATGCTCACTTATGATTTATGGAACCCTTAAGGTCTTTATGTCACAACTGAAGTTTAATAAATGTAGGCCAATGTCTCAGGCTTCACAGAAGACATATTCCCAAGGTCACAGTGCAATTCTTCAGCAAATAACCAACAAGTCTTTGAAATTGTATTGCATATTCTGAGAAGAGTGTTTGAGTAATGAGCTAAAACTGTGCGGACCGCCTGCTTGCGTGGCAAAACGTCTTCTCAGTTTAAGGGCTCAGTGACAGCTGTGTGCCATAAATGATGACCCAGCCTCAATCCTGGAAACATGTCTCTGCGTTCCCTGAGTGGGTTCTGAGTTTCTCCACTTTAGGAGCGTTGCACACGTCTTTCTGACTTTACAAACATTGTTTGGTTCTGCTCAAAATGATTAGCATGATGGCTAAAGCTTACAGCCTCCTGAATGAGTAACAAGACGCTTTTGTTCTGAGGCATCATTACTCAGATGTTTGGCTCAGTCTTCGGCCGGCAGCACATGGATCATAGCCGCTGTATGTCTCCTGGAGCAACAGATTTGTAGACTCCCATGATTCATTGTGACAGTGGAGGGAAGTAAAGAAATAAATGTCTGGTGTGTTTTCCAGCTCTCTGCATAGCGCTGGATTTGAGATCTGCTGTCTTCGCTCATGGGAAGAGAACAGACTGCAGATGTTTTTGAGGCTGTCACCTGTGCAGTAAATGTCATGCATCTAATCACTCTAGAGTCACAGACGCCACCACAAAACACAAGACGTCCTTTTCTGATGATATCACAAGCAGCAGACATTATAAACAACATAAATCTCTTCCATGCGTTTACAAGCTCCTTAAAATCAGCCCCTAAAACTAAATAACTAATGTTGCCTGCAGAAACATTTAGTCTGGTTGAATCTAGTTAAGTGTTTTTAATCAGTCACCAGATTTCTGAAACAAAAGTCACATTCACACAAGAGGACTCTGAAAAACTGATTTCAGAAACTAACTTCATGTTTCAGTTTTCATAGCAGTCTGCATTTTAACACACTGTACTGAGAACATGAAGCTACCTCACATTTATAAAAGAATTCAGTCTGTCTGCTGTAATGTATAAATCCAAATATAAATTTAAATGTTGTGTGACAAAAGGTCCAAATTATTGTCTGAGAGGAATATGCTGCCAATGAGCAGGTTAAGCTCAAATCTGTCTGTCTGAAGAGCTGTCTGTAGCAGAATTAATTTTTAGGTTACTCTGCACAACATCACCAAACATGTCTGCATGCATGACCTGATATTCCAAACACTGCTGAGACAGACAACCACACACCAGTGAACGGTATCTGGATCCAGATGGTGCAGTTACAGAATGTACCAGCAGGGGCTAACAGAACCATATTAACTCTCAGCCGCAGCCTTTCAAGAGCCTCTGACACACAGCAGCTCTGCCATGTCCACAGTTCTCGTCAGGTTGGGTAGTTATTGAAGCTGCCCTGTAGAGGAAGAGATGCATGATGGATGTAGCTGGAGACGTGACGCATTGCTCTGCTGCATCAGCGAGAGATCGACTCTGTGCTTGTGTTCCTGTGACTGTCAGTAGCAATGAGCTCTCTGTCTCTCTGACAGGCGCTTCAAAACACCGTCTTGCTGTTAACAAACTTCCAGCAGGGTATCAGACCGCCATGTTTTATTATGCACATAGCTCAGGCATCATGCCCACCGATCTAATCAGGTGGAAGGGCTGAATACAGGTGCAAACGTTCACTGATCTGAAAGCACATCACATCTGTAGTGTAAACTGTCCTGATGCATCTCAAGCACTTTATGTGTTTATCAGTCAATCATAAACCAAAACAAGGGCTTTAAACTCACATGAATTAAAAAGGAAAATTACACTTGAGTTGAAATAGTTGGGAAAGCACATACATATAATTCACTCTGAATAAGCGAATCTGCCATGTAAACAAATATAAATGCATAAACGTAGATTACATGAATTACAAACATCTGCGAGTCATTCAGTGCAGCTACTTGACCAGAATAACCAGAAACATTCTGCTACAGACGTCACACAGAGATGGTGCCATTCTGTGTTCCTTACAAACATGCATGCAGCCATAACATCAGACACATCCCTCTGACAACATGTGATTATGAAATGCATTTAAAATGCATGTTAATATCAGGTAGAAACAGTGTAGAAAATGAGCCTTGATGCACAGAAACATGCTTGACTTGAAAAGCTACCTCAAAAATGTAATAGCTGTTATTTTTAAATCTGGGTTGTAATGAGCTTTCATTGCGCATCCGTTATTTTCTCCTGTTTAAGCAGCCCTTCCTGTCTGGCAGCACAGCTGTTAACTAAATATTTTCATTCAGACATCACAGTTGTAGTGCTGAGCCTCATCCGCAGAGGAGCTTAAATAAAACAAAGCCAGTCTTGTCTTGTTATTCTCCACAGATGCTCAGACTGAGAAGATAGCAGCAGCAGATCTTAATTGGGCAATTTGAACAGCTTTCTTTAAAAAGGAAGTCCACACATGTGCAGGTATGATTCATTTTTCAAAACGTTTCCTAACACAAATCGATATCAGTCTGATTAGATCGTGAGATCCATCTGCTTTTGCTCCACCGTGGCCTTCACATTTTGTCCTGAAACAAGAATGTTTACAAAGTTAGCTGAAAAGTTTTCATGTTTTGGGCAACTTAGCAAAGGCAAAATGAAAGATTTATTTCTGAAGGCACATATTTATGTGTGTGTGTGTTGTTAATTAGTGTGTTTCTTTCTAGCCCTGGGAAAACAAGTGTAAAGAATAACAGGGACATAATTAGGTTCTCATGGTTTGAACACATCAGTGCTAAACTGTGTGAGAATCTGTTAAGCTGTTGCTGTAGCTCTGCTGGGACTTGTGGTTCTATGTTGATAAGAAATCATGTTCTGCTGCGGATCTGCAGTGTAACAGATTTCTCATCTTTAAAAGATCATTTAATTACATCAAGCAAATGTTCTGTACATTTATTGCAACTTTTAATGTTACTTATGTTCTACCCAGAAATAAATGAAGACATATTGAACTCAAGACTCTGAACTCTGTAGATGGATGGACAGATAAACAGAGACAAACACGGCTGACCACAGCAAACACAACCTCAGTGCTGCAGACACACAGTCTCTGATTCAAACACTGATGGCCTGAAGCCTTTTTAGGGAACCTGAAAACAAATGAACTGACTAGTGTATATCTAACACAGCATTAAATCTCTCTGCAAGTGATACTTCCTAAAACATATTTCGCTTTGCATTATATTTGGTGTTGCACTAATTTAATTGTTGCACACAAATAACTTTAAACTAAAACTAGTTGTTTTAGTTGATATTGAGTTCATTCCACCTAAACACAGTTTACTGAGCCAATAACTGTGTTTTAGTAATCAGATATTTTTGACCAGCTTTTCACATTTCATTTACATCTCACTTGGTATTAAAAACATTTTTGCTGCCTTGTCTTCAGTTGTGTGTCTGAGAGCAGCACTGCTAACAGCCAATGAAACAGAGAGAGAACAACAGTACATTTTTTCTCCTTTACTTCCTGCTGTAGCATAAATTTTTTAGTGCAAAATTAGTGCAAAAATGACGGTAAACACTTTCTCCATGTTGTTTGCTGACATCTTCATAGCTAGAGTTTTATTTCAGTTGCATAATTATAATTTTCCTGCACTGGATTTAAACTCATTGTCACTTGCGCTGGTCTCTCTGTTCATTGTGTTTGTCTGCTGGTGTTATGAATGCCGTCACATGTTCACTGCTGTGTTTCATAGTTTACACACCAGAACGACATTAAACATGATTCAGGCTTACTTTCAGAGTGAAGCTCATTTGAATAAAGTGTGTCTGTCCACATTCCTGTGAACAGATTCACTGTGGACTGCAGCCATCTGACGTTATTTATGAATGTATGTCTTCCTCCCCACCCATAAACCTAGGAAGCCTTGGAATCCTCATACGATCTTCTTCTAAGTTCTGCCCTTCACATCTAAAGTATTAAATTAGTCAAATGGATGGTATGGAAGTAAATGAGAAGAGAGAGGCGGCGCAGCTGCGGGTGAAATCACCGACTCTCTGCTCTCCTAACAGCCTGAATTATCAATGTAACGTCTGCATGTTATGTAACCCCACAGACTCCTCCCACCTCAGCACCCCACAGCAAACACATGCGCCAAAACACTCACGGCTGGCAGCAGAAGTGTTTGATGATGCTCTGTGAGTGTAAAGCCATGTCTTCACAGACACACTATATCACACGTCCCAAGAGTCTTTCTCTTGTTTACGGCTGATTTTATTCATGGAAAACAATCTATGATGGATAAACAAGCGTATGATTGTCACATTACACTCCAGCGATCTTCTGATGAGACACCCAGAATGCATTTCAAATGAGAGACATCAGTAACACACACAGACATACACAAACACACATCACCACCAGATGGACTAACACCAGAGTGTCTGTTCTTCACAACTAAACTGCCTAACGCTCCTTTACTGCATCAACGGTCAACAGAGAAGATTAAAACTGATTTAAGTCAGATCACACATAAGAGAAGTCTAATAACTTTACATTCATACATTTATATGTCTGACGGATGGTTTTTAAGTGACTTACAGTATATTTCAGCTTTACATTTGATTAGTTCACGTACCCTGGGACAGAACTCACAACCACTAATGCAACTACAGATCTACAGCTACAGAAACATGAAAACACATTTAATCATATAATTTTACTTATAATTACAGAATTGATAGTAAACAGAATCCCAAATGATGTATAAATGTCAAATGATAACATCCACAAACAGCCTTTAACCCCTGAACTGGTCGATCTTTATAAGTGTGCATCAGTTAACTGATGCTTAAACAAACTGAAACAGTTAGTTAAGGGCAGTTACAGTAGATACAGCTACTGTACACACACGTTTGTGAGCATTGCTGCTTGTTATAGTATAAAGAGATGAATTTATGAAGAGATGAATTAATGAGGTGATTAAGAATTTCGCTGTCATCAACAGCGTTTGGGTTTAGGTGATGTGTTTTGTGGCAGAAATGAATCATTTGACAGGATTTGCTCCAGGTAGAATCTCTTGTAATTACAGTAACTCCCACATGAGCAGAATCCAGCATTAAACCCAAAAAGCAAGAAAACATATTTCAGATAAAATTACACGGATCATAAAACCATGACAAGCTGAATGTAAAACATTGTTTTACTCTGAGAGAATATGACACCTCAGGCATCAGTGACTAATGTTGTCCTTCTTCTGAAAGGAACAACCAAGTTTAGAGGAAGCTTTAATTTGTGAATTATGGTCACATTTGTAAAACTTTTCTGTCCTGCTGCGTTAACAGTGACTGATGGCTCCGCCTGAGCACATGACCCGCGTCCATCATGAATATTCATGAGCTCAGGACAGCCTCAGGAGTGGAGAGGTAGGAGGTGAGAGGCACAGGGAGGAGGTGATTGATGGCCGGTTCTGAGACATAACGCTGGTTACGCTGCTGAGCCGGAACAGAACCCCCCACTAAACTAAAGGTCATGATTTGGGAAATCTAACACACTCCTCTGACTCAGTAAAAGCTGCTTCTGCCTGTAGGAACTGTCATTTCTGTTGACTGAGTTGTGGGGAGAAGTTGTGCTGCTGTATATTTAGCAGAAATAAATACTGGGACGTTTTTGGAACAAGATGATCAAGTGCCGTTCGTTATTTGTACAGTATTACGTTTGCTTAAAAACAATCCAGAATGTTTTTCCTCAATTTATTTCAATCAATGAATATGTTCTGCCAAAAAACACTTGAATTGTATTTATCTGTCATTGTAACATTTAAAGCCACAGTTAATCTAAAGCAGTAGATTCATAAATCCACACAGCACTGCAGGTGATCACTGCTAGACAAATGATGAGTGTGTGTGTGTGGCACAAATATCTCCTGAGGAAGTACCAGTGCAGCCCCACACGAGAGTCATGTGATGCCAACGCGACACCCTCTACCTCACCCCACACATCTGACCCAACAGCCTTGTTCATTTAACCAGTTTGAGAGTGTTGAACCGTGCCCAGATGTGCTTTAACTGAGCCCTGGTGCTCTGACCCGCTTGAGGAGGTGGGTCAGACCATGGTTCAGGGCAGCTGTGCTTGATGTGAGCACATCCTAAAACACAGATATGATCACAGTCCAATTTACAAACAGACCAATCAGAATTCAGCAGGAACTGTTATAATCAAATATAACATGCTGAAGGTTATGATTTCACAAAGTTTTTACAAACAAACACAAATAAACACCACAATAACATCTCAGGCTGCAGTTATCTACAAAACAGCATTTTGAATTACCTAGAGAAATGTAATTTATGTAAACTTTTAAGCAACACGTCATTGGTGCTGCTGTAAAAGCACTCAGAGAGAAGCAGTTAGTTCAGCACAGAGAGTGAGTCTGTGTTTAGCAGGTGAATTGTTTCAGCAGAATCTCTTTACGGCTCTTGATATGAAACACATTAACATTCTGTATTCTGGACCAGCTGAGTCTCGCCTGACATCAGATGCTGTAAATACTCTGATCATATCTTAAAGGATAAATACTTTATCCACGGCTGGAGGGAGACACCTTTTCCTTATTTCTTTTCTTTATATAGCCCCTGATAACACATGTGAGATTACTTTAGTAATCTTTAAGATTAACTTTAACTTTCCCAATGAGTGTAAAATAATTCAGTAAATCAAATCATCTTAACTAACCTATACAAACAAACACTGCCAGAGAGAATTTGATGATATTTGACCTGGAGGGACTCACTGAGAGAAGTGTTACCCGAGATGACACAGTATTTGAATGTCTTGAGTTTCCTCAGAATAACAGGTGCTGTTCTGTCTGTTTTCTAACAACATTTCAAGCTAATGTCAAAAAGAGAGAACTTGACGGTTTTTTTTCACACAACTGAGACACATTTCCTGAAAACTATAAACCACAAACTCATTTGAGCAAAACTCAAACTTTTAAGACAAAATCAGTCACTCTGTTCAAAACTCTGCAATATAATCAAGCATCGCCTTCAGACAGCACACAAAACCATCTCATACACAGACTGGAAACCCATCTGAGACACAATAACCTCACACTGAAATGAATCAGCTTTTCACAGTAAACTATTTGCATTTTGAACATTTCAATATAACACTACCCTAATCTACATAAATTACAGTGAAATCGCAAGAACGAACGCCTATTTCAAACATTTCAAAATACGTTCTTTTTGAATGACTCTCTGGAGAATTGTGAATGAATTTCTCTGGAGGCGAATGCTCTGATGTTGAATTAGTGTTTGTTGAAGCCCCACAGTGTTTTGTTTTAAAACTGCACCTACACAGCAGCATCACTGAGACTGAAAGCAACTGAACTGCACTTTAAAACTTTAAAACTCGTTGAGTGACTAAAGGGGATTTTGGCTTTACTAAGAATGTGAAACACAACATTAATGTTTCTTATGAATTTCAACAGCAACACACAGACTTAAAGACTCTATAAGACACTATCTTACATTAATTAGTGCCCAATGATACTCACACAGGTAATGCAATTCTTATGCTGTCACTGATGTACGTGTCATTTCTGTGTCTAAACACCCACAGCCTCTGGTGTTCAGAGGTTTGATGACATGTTCAGTCGTGATGGAGGACAGATACAGATAGTTTTATCTGTGCTAACTGAACATTTGTATGCGAGTAATGTGATGACACTGAGTTACTATTATGGGTTAATGAGTTAGTCCCCTAACAGACATTTCTCTGTCTTTCACTAGGATTGCATAAGAAATGATGGTCTCCAACAATAACTTTTGCTTTTATTTCTAATTCCAACTATAAAGTCATTCAATGATCATTGAATTATAATGGATTTAGATTGAGAAACAGCACGAATTATCAGAATTTGTGTGGAAATTAATGAGCTTTATTGTCATGAAGATAAATACCAAATTAGGTTTGAAATGATGTAACAATACTCTTGTTCTTTCTTGCCCACAGAAAACGATGTCAGCACTTCTTTGTTTGTTATTTTGCATTTTCTAAATGGCCGTTTCTCCATGACATCTGTTAATGCAAAATAGATACAAGTTAATTATACATTGATTGTCTCATAAAACGGAAAGAACAGTTGGGCCGTGAACAGTATCATCTTGTCCCAAATATTCTTTGTTTTACGGCTCCACCGTGATATTAAAAACATGTAGATTATTCTCTACAGCCAACACATCCACCATTATCTAAAACCCAATATATGAAAGTACAGAATTTAAATGTCTGTAGATTTTCCAATGCAATGATGAGATGTCATCAGTGAAAGCCATTAAAGTTCTTGTCTGCTTGTTCTTGTCTTGATATAATTTGTCCTCAGGTTTATGGCAGCTCAACTCATCTGTTCATCTAAATTGTTCTGAGGCTAATCCCTGTCTGTCCTTGTGTCTTCAAACGTGTTCTGTTAATTGATGAAAGCGCACAAATTTAGCGGGCA
This sequence comes from Yasuhikotakia modesta, assembly GCA_036877545.1. NCBI lineage: Eukaryota > Metazoa > Chordata > Actinopteri > Cypriniformes > Botiidae > Yasuhikotakia > Yasuhikotakia modesta. Next base: position 20,511 of record JBAJNP010003684.1, on the reverse strand, counting down.
AATTGTTTTCCTTGTTCAGGAAGCACCACAGGCGATTATCTCTCCGTAACACTTACAACATAATGCCTTTCTGTTTTTTTCTTGGGATTTGGTTTTACTCGAAACTGTCTGCCGGTACGATGAGACACCAAATCAGCTTTCCTGCCTCCACCAAAGCTCCACATCCTACAAAAGAAGAGAAAGAAAGACAGAAAGAAAAGAAAAACAATACAGCTCATTATAGACACAGATTAGTTCACAAATTCAGTAATTCACTTAAACACGACTTACCATATAAAACGCTGGATGGGGTTAAAACGGAGGACAAAATAAAGTAATTTGGAGTGAGGCAAAGATTTTTCCCCTTTTTGGCAAGTGCAATCTTCCTACATTAAAAAGTACAAACATGCACGTTAAGATTAATGGGCAGCGAGGCTCAAATCAATGTTACTATTTATCAAATCTGGATTTATGGCTATTTAACGACTGCAGTCCATCTGAAAGCATTTCACATCGGAGTTATTATTCTGAGCTCTGCTGTAAACGGTCGTTGTTTTATCGATCTTTGCTTTTTGGCTGCATGTGTTTTTTCCATCCACTTACTGCTGTAGTTGTCTCAGCACTGCGTCACACGTGTGCATGAACTGACGCTCTGGCGGCGGTTTCACATGTAACACCCATGACGGGAGCCTTCTGTCATCATGAGGGAATGATGAAACAGGGAATGATGGGAAGGCGAGGATCACAGGCACACGTGTCTAAAGTGTGTGATGCCATGTGAGAAATGAGCTGTACATGCACATGAGAGAGAGAGAGAGAGAGAGAGAGAGAGAGAGAGAGAGAGAGAGAGAGAGAGATGAACAGGTTCATGAATGCTAGCAGACATATTTTGAATGAATAACAATCAATCTCACAATCTCACAAAATAACAGCAGTTTAGTCTTAAGTGTAGCTTCAGTCTTAATCTTATTTTCTTGTTTCATGCATCTTTATTTTTAAATATTACTTTTATTGACCACAAGGTGACACCACACTCTCAGAAATACCCTTGAGATTAACTTGACTGCTATTTAAATCCTCAACTCACTGCATACCATGAATTTTCTGCTTCAGTATATACTTGTACAGGGAAATAAATAGATGTGAGGTGAATTATGGAAACTTACTGCGGATGACGGGCAATAATGTGCTTTCCTGCACACTGCAGTTAAACATGAAAAGCTTCAGTGTCATTGTGGGTCAATACATCAGTTATCAGCCGGCTGCCTCTCAGCTTCCTGTGTCTGCCTCTCCACCGCTGAATGAAATAAAACCGCAGATGGAAAATAATGGCGGTGGGCAAAATTCATAGTGTCGTATAATAAGTGTGTAGCGCATTCCAGAGACAAAGACCCGCCCCTTTTGTGTGTCCAGAATCTGCCGGTGGGCCGGCGCCCCATTAATCGTGCCCCCCACTACAATTTTAGCCCAAAGTGAGAACACTTGCCAACAAATTCCTATTCCCGGATAATGAAGATGTAGCCCCTGCTCGCTGGGCACTGCCTGGAACCGGATGAGGCAGGCTGTTAAAGGTGGGAGGTGACAGCCGGCAACGTGAGCCTCCATATGGCCCCAGCAGCCACAGGAACAGCCTGCGTTCACCATCACTGCTCACTTCTTTTCTCTAAGCGCTTACCTTTACAACGCAGAAACTGTCCCAGGATCAGTGCCATTACAGGTCTCAGACGGAGGTGTGGAGATGAATGAGACCCTGATGATGATGATTGTGGTGATACAGTGGGCAGTACATCCTGTGGTCACGTGGCTCCACCTCTCATTACTGTAATGAACTGGAGGCATCAGGCAGGCCCTGCGAGGGACCGACGCGCTGCAATCTGTTTGATTAGCACAATTTACAAATGACTCGAGTCTCTCCCTCCGTCCTCAGAGCAGCGCATTCATCACAGCCTGTTTCACTTACTAGATTACCATTCTAAATAAATAAATAAACAGGTTTGTTTTAATGCACAGCTATGCGACTGTGTGATGCATACGGTGGTGATAATCGTTATGACAACCATGTGTCTCTATAGATAGGGTGAGTTTTACATTAAAGGCTGCAGCTACCATTACTGGTTTATTTTTCTCTTGCTCTGGTGTGTTTTATGTTTTATGTTTACATTACAGTGAAATCAATAAATTAGCAGAATTGAAACACAACTATGTAAAGAAATGAAATGTAAATGTTTTCATATACATCTCCCCATGCTTGTTTATAGCTGCATATCTAAAATATGCAAATACAAACTGATGTATGCATATGTATAAGTGAGTCAGTGTTTGCTGAAAATGTAAATATATCTGCACACTAACCCTCTTTTTCTCTCTAGTGAGATTTTTAAAGGCACATTTATCAAAACAGGGTGACGACGGTTCGACGGTTGCAATTCTCTGAATATAATTTCCTAGGGTAACTAAATATAAAGGCACGCTGCGTGTATTCATACATATAATAAAACCACTAAAACAGCTAAAAATACAAAGTACTTGTATGAACTGTTTATAGTAAGTCAGTGTACAGTAAATACAGAGACTGAAACATTTTGTTTTCTTATATTGTGTGATGACTCAGTAAAGTATTCAGAAGTGCAGAAATTCACCATCGTTTGAGAGATTACAGCTGTTAGCTGATGCTGTTGTTAACAGGCTAAACAGTTTCCTGCACTGATGCTGAAGATACTTCATGCTAAGCAGATTTATTTCCATACAAGTCAGGCTAGTTTCATTGGACAGGTAAATTTGCTCTTACCAGAAATGTGACGGCTGATCTCTTCCTCTGCATCAGTAAATTACCTGTGAGCTGCGGCTGACAGTGAAGATATCTATAAAGATAACAACAAAACACTTTTACAGCAAGTCTGGGAGGATAGAAGAACACTTTATGTGTAAGTCACCATGAAATCAAAATATAATGTTTAAATATTACATTTTAAAATATTTTTTTAACTAATACTGACCCACTTCTTTATTCAAATGCAATATTGTGTTTTTTATTATAAATGTCCTCTGAAAATGTACTTCCTCTCTGGAGCAGGACCATCTCTGATGATGTCAGTCCATGTTTGGGCGGAGCCAGAGCCGTTAACCACTCCCCCTCAACATCCTTCCACTGCAAGCATTAAAACAGACGCTTTTCTACACAGGCCACACCCTCAATTTTTCTCTTTGATTTGTGTAAGAACACGTCCAGTACTAACAGGCTCTCATCAAACATTACAGTCACATCACATCATGTCTGCATTACTATATAAATAAATCCCAATTTGAGGCAGAATGATTTCACACTAGGCTTATGAGTGCAGCAGTGTGTGCAGCTGATGGCAAGGTCATCGGGTCTGCTGACGCTCTGCAGGCAGATGAGGTGTCCAAAACCAAACATGACCACTGGCCAGTGTTTACCTCCTTATGAAAGGACACAATCCATTATAATGAATTGCTCAGAAGAATGTTTTTCTGCCTGATGAAAGCAGACCACACACTCAACAGCTAGTTCTCTCAGTAAGGGTGGAGTGGTTCTTTAACGGATCAGCGCTTTAAGATGCTCCTGCGGCACAGATCAGAACACAAGCATTTACTGTTACATCTGTCAGCTGACGTCACAGTGTTACTGGAGCTATTGGTAACGCAAGACAAACCAGCACACTGACACACAACGAATGAACGACCCAAACTCTGGTCAGAGCCTTGAGTCCATTCACAAATACACTGAACAGACAGCTGTCACTGACAATTCTTATATCCACTCAACTTGACATCCATTAGAGCTTAATTTACTTTGGCCACAACTGTCATAAGCAGGCGGAGTGGCCCACAAAACCTCAAATATTGCGCTTAAAGTGAACAAGACAGAGGATGTAGATGCGCTCATGCAATAAAATCTAACAAGGTGAAAAAATGTTTAAAATAAATGAAAAATAAAAAACCATTCTGTGGAAACAAAAACAAATGTGTGGAAAAATATCTATCCAATATTCAAAGCAAATCTTTGATCCCTCAAACCCGAGAGCAGCAGAGTAATACAGAGAATCCGTCAGTATTCCAGTTTCCTGCAGAGCCGCTACATGCGAATTCATTTTCTCAGTGAGCTGTTGTTATTTTGAGCTTTGCTGTGTGGCTGCATGGCTTCACAAAGCTCATGTAGAGGAAAATAGCCGGTTTAATAACATGACTAGTGGCAAGGTTACACCACAATACAGAAATATAAGAAGCCAAGTTAAACATCTGACTACCTTTATGAACAACCTGTGTGGGCTCTGCGCTGTATTGCAGTTGTTGGCAAAAGGAATTAAATAAATAGAGATGATAAAATTAATTTTTGTCAGAGAATATCTGAACAATGTGTCACATTGTGCTCAGATTTGCCAGAAAATCCAGTCTGCATTCAAAAGATTTCAATATAAAATTGTTAACTTTATACTCGCTACTTAAATTATGTCAACAATTGAGTCCATTGTGTCAGTCAGAAAAAACTGTGGGGCAAAGTTTATGCTTCAATGTATATGTACTGAAAACTCCATTAGGTCATTTGATTAACCTCAGTGCAAGAAAACGTTCCTCTGCACTAAAAACAAACCGTTTTAAAGAAATTTGCTGTAAGTCATTTCCCCTGGACTGCAAATATCTCGCTCTCAAACTAATCTACTTTCATTATGTCACACCACAACAGGTTTGTATAGAGCTTTTACTTTTGACCACAATGTTTTCTGCATTTATTGTCTGAGTGGAACAGCAGATCAGAAGAGAGTCAGATAACATGCTAACAAAACCCAAATAAATAAACACAGATAAATAATTAAAAAACAAAAACCCAAATAAAGCCTAAAGTTCTGACATGGATTCTTCATCTTCTTTTTGTCTACAGGAGGTTCTGTTTAAAAGTGGCTGTTTAAACTGAACTAAAACCCTTTATGAGAAGGTGATGTAAATTATACAGAACCTGACATCATTTGAGAAGCGTCTGATCATTAAATCTGCCCATGTTCTTTAGCACTTATAGGTTGCCAGAGTGAGAGCTGTTAAATACAGCGTGTCTGATGTCTCACTGAACCGATGCCTTCACTGACCCACTTCACCTTCACGCTGTGTCTGTGTTTTATTTCTTTATAAATAAATGTCTATAAATGCAATGACTGAACGAAAGCTCTCAGAAATGCATTCGGTTACCCAACCCTCATTTCAGGTGTTTTTGGCAGTCAAGCACTGAATATTAGTTACAGTCACTGGGAAGAGATTTCATGCGCCAGCATCTCTCTCTGAAAACTGTCTGCTGTGATCATTTCCCAAACCTCCACAGGTTACCTAAAGTCAACCCAGAAATAACATGGCAGAAGATTTTCATCTATTTTTTGTAACAGGGATTGTCCATGTTACACAAAATGTGTAACGCCTCACAAACTTATACAACAAACTGTTTCCTGTTTCCAACAAAATGTTGTGCGATAGAATCCAGTCAGTAAACACTTCATAAACAAACAGTGCTTCCTGACATTAATACTTGTGGACTGTACCATTTTACCATGACTCACAACAACACTTCCCTTTGGCTCACGCATTACACCTTTATATTATATCTGACTCACCGCTGTGACTCTGAGCCTCGAGCGCCCCCTCCAACCGCTAGCTGACATACCGGATGGTCATCTTTCACTGTGGTGTAGGAACGTCTCAGGGGAGAGAGGGCTCTCGGTTCACGTGGCTTTTAGGACCACACAGCCTTTATATATTCAGAACCTCCTTTCATTGCTGCTCCTCTGGAGTCTCAGAGTCTCCTCGGCTCTGGATGTGAGAGGTTTCCAGCAGCATTCATGTCACTTCCTGTAACAAACAGCTTGAAGCGGCCCGTGGTGGTTTGGTGGAAGTCTTGAGTATCTCTTGTCGCTTCCAGTTAGCTGATTCACAGAGACGCGCCTCCTCTGAATGAAGGTGGAGGAATGGAATTAGGGATGCAGCCGATGCCTGCTAATGTTTCACCAGGAGAGACGTGGAGCTCTGAAATGAGGCGAGAAAATGGAGGACTTCTTTGAGAGAAGCTTTAGGAGCTTTCACAACATGTTACTGAACTCTACAGCAAGGCTTTCTATGAATACAAGATTGAGAAATGACTAGAATTTAAATGCTGTTGATTATTTAACAAGTGCTGGAAAGAAACTAAAACTAGCAATGCTTCTAACTTAACTACATTTGTTCTTACAAGTAATATTATACAGTGAAAAACTTTAATTGAAGGTCTTGTTATATTATATATGTTATGTATTGCTGTTGCACACAAAAATGAGTCTTCAGTCTGATTTGATAGTTTGTTTGAAAATGTCAGGAAATAAATAAAAATGATTCATTATCACATGTTCTGCAAACCATATGCTGTAAAAGCAGCTGTATTAATATCTAAGTGCGATGAAAACTGATGATTATTTTAAAAGCATTAAACCAAACAGGCAAAGCAGTGAAATATTGAAACTTAAAAACAACAAAACAGTAGAAACGATGAATAGAAATAGAAACAATAGAAACAATAGAAACGAATGACTTTGAAAAATGTTACATTCAGCTAGTGACAACCACATAAACCTATATGAACCAATAACAACATAACATTACCATCTAGAAAATATACCAATGGCAAGATAAAAAAAGGAGAAACTGAAAGCAAGAAAACAAAAACAAGAACTTAAAAGACAAATTAAATGCACTAAATAAAGAACCTCTCAAACGTCACCTCTGGATTTAAATCCATTGTAAACAGTTTAAACATCGTCAGACAAAGATGTAAATTCCATAAGAGCTGCTCTAATCTTATTTCCTGATGGAGATCCAGCGATGCATCACCTGTGAGACACAAGTGCACACAGTTTACAACATTACAGCACATTAACCTTGTGAAGTTCAAACAAACAGCCACAGGAGAGCTGGCCAACTAAATTAACTTTATCTGACAAAACACATCTTCTGAAGATACATTGTGTTCCAAAGCCATTATAAAACCAGCGTTTACTTAGTGAATGTATCTTACAGCTAAACTCTCTCACTTCAGCTCAATTCTCAGGTGATGGACACATCAGTTGGACAGTCACACCTCAGCAGATCATGTATGTGGTCAGCAGATGCTTTTAAACAGTTCCTCAACCCCACCGTGTCCCTCCCGTATGACCTGGTACTGTGTGCCGGGTGCAGAGTGGTGTTATGCAATCACACCTGGGAAAATGGAGCGATCCATTTTTCACAGAAAACAGGGAAGCTGGGGGCCGGCTCAGGAAAGAGGAGATTGGTGGGATTTCAGGTTAATGCTTGAAAAGACCTGCATTCAGTCATTACCAGCAGGTCATTTTTCAAAATAGCCACAGCAGACCTGAACAAAAACAAACTTACAACAGTTTATTTGTCTCATTAAAAGCAAACAAACACAGAAAGCCTCGTGTGTTTTGCTAATTTGCTTATGTGAATATTTCTTAATTGCCTGCAGGTCACCTTTTGTGTAGTTTCATAAAACACTTCATACCCTATTAACTAATAAATTGACTCTTAACTAACACATTTTGCTTACTGTAATACAGGCAAAATTAACGGCACATTTTAGAGATCTTTCTCAGTTAAAATCAGTTTTCAACATTTGAAACGCACCCTTCACTTGCCAGCACATTTGTTATGGGATTATTGAGAGCTCACGACAAGATAAGCTTCCAGTAATGTCTGTTCTCTCAGGGTAACAAGAAGCACTGACAGTATTAAAGTGTTTAAACTGCAGCCTTTGTCCCTCTGCCACAATGTTGTTATATGAGATATTTAGAGCTGGTTTTTATTTATCCAGCCCAAATAGAGTCTGGAGCAGCGCTGGGCTGTAAAGGAACAGGAGAAAGGTCAGGTCTCAAACAATAGGCAGAAAAGCCAGTTGTCTCAGTTTCATCTATATATAGTTAGTCAATTCTCCACATCATTTTCAGCCTCTGCAGGAGTTTGTTTGTTTGTTATTCTTCAGTCAGATGTTGCTCCAGCATCAACACCAACAGCATCAGATCAAAAGAAACAGATTGAATCCAGTCCTGTGAAGTATTATCACTGAATTATCTCATAGACACTCACAGCATTTGTGCACACAGACAGAATAATGATAAACAATAATAATAAAAAGAAAAAAATACACAATAATATTTAATGCTAGTGTAAATGTGAGCACAACTAAATAACTTGTGCCTGTTTTGTATTTCAGATCACATTTTCATGACACTAAAGCTCAGCTGCACACTCTTGACTATGGCAGCGGTGACAATGGGAGGGGGAACATTAAATGTCTCCCTCTCATTTCCTCTCCTCCAGCAGCGCTAATGGTCTGAAATGCTCAGAGCTCAGAGAGCGGCTCCCGGCAGACATCGCTCAATACTGAGGCCAGAAACATCTCCTGCAGCTCACCTCTCTCAGCTCGCTGTAAATGCCCCCCGCTCCCGCTTACTCTCTCTCCGCTGGGAGGGGCTTATGGGTAATTGAGGAGACTGGAGCTCGGTATAATTGGAGCCTCATTCAGGAGAGAAACCACAAACCAAGAGCTTTCGCTCAGATGCACAGAACATACAGGGCCTGTTTTAACACGCCTGTGTTTTATTAAACGCTACTGGAAACTCGCAGCCCCTGACTGCTTTATTTTTGTGCTTCTTATGTTGTTATTTTATGACTGAAACTATTTTGTGAAACTTGAAAATAATAAAAGCAGACATGAATTAAACACGCTGGAAATGTGAAAAGTTGCCTGGGTTTCAAATAATATAAAGCTAAACATATATGACAGTTTGCCAAGCAGCTTTGGGAAACTGTGAAGCAACACTACAGCACACTCACTCGATCACGCTGTGTCACATCTGGTACACAGAACTGCACACTGTATAATACCCACACTCACCACACACACAACAGTGCGTTACAGTACAGCACTGTAATCCTGCGTCTGTTTCTGAATATATCTCCTGAATTTATGCAGCGGCCGGTGTGACCGTCATACATTGTAAAATATTTCAGACTTACATTTGACTGTGAATTGTGTACAATTCACACAACAGTGTTACTGAAGCGTGGTAGCTGTTTTCTGTAGACATCTTTAATGCCAAATCACTTTTATAATAGTAAATAAATCAAATCTAATTAATAAATTGATACATTATTCTAATCCGGGCAGTTATGATTTCTTAAGTAATCTTAAATAAAACAGCAATGTGTAAGAAACATGCATGCTTAGAATAGAATTATTCCTATAGAATAGGTCCATTTCATCTTGTCTATAGGAGAAAACTTCCCTGTCAACTCTCTGTGAACAAATTTCTCACTTGTCATCTCTGAATATTTGCATTATAATGTACAGAGATGATTTTAGGGAAATGTACAAAAAAGATCTACAGGCAGAAGTCCTCCTGTCCCAGCAGGTCTAATGAGATGCATCTCTGCACGCAGAGATGGCAGGTGGACGCCGCACACAGCGGCACTTTCACACATTTCTACTGGTAACAACTTTATTGTTGCTGTTTCACCAGTTAAAACACTCAATCTTTCATTCCTCTGTGGACGTCTAATGAAAGCTCACAAGCCGCGGTTGCGCATTAACTACACATATAAGCACAGAAACCCATATTCTCAACCACTCTTTGTCTCTGTTTCTCAGCGGGAGAAAAAGCCACTTAAGGGTCCTGCTCGCAATGTTTTAAGTGTGTTTCTCTGTCTAATTGGGCAATTTGCTGTCTCAATATTGCCTCTGTAATTGAACCCTGCTCACAGAAAATGAAGTTTGATGCTGTACGTCACCTTTAATAGTCCTCTCTCCAACTCATGCAAAAAATAAAACAGAGCAGAAATAAGAAGGAATAACAGAAATGAAGCGAGGCCTGCCAAACATTTTTAAGCAGAAATTCCTGGAGCCTTAATTTGAACATTGGTCCTCTGATTCCCAGCCAAACAATATCGCCAGCGTCTCGCTGTTTCTCTCCCACCACGTTTGCCTTTTCAACCTTGCTGACTGATTTTCACAAATGTAAGACTTTACTTAAAATGCCTCCTCATACTTCACACTTCCCAATGAACGGTTATAAATCAGGGAAGAAGTGGCCCTCATAAATTTCCACAGGATACACAACCTTCAAAGACATCCCAGGAAGTTTGTGCTGTAGAAATTCATCATGCTCTGGGTTTCTGTAAATCTCAGAGATTATTTATTTATTATTATTATTTATTTGTCACAGTCATTATAGGACATAATTCAAAACATTTATGACACGCTGGAATGAACTGGGAAGAAAGAATCGCACACTGTTTTGGCCATGCACTTAAAAAAGTCAATTAAATGTTCACGGTTATTATCACCAAGGGTTGCGTCCTTGAAAATCTATATTTTTGAAATATGTGTTCCATTAAATAAAGAAACTGAGTACAAAAGCTCTTTCTTAATTGCCACCTTGATGCAACTTTGTTGCTATCTGGCCTGAGATTTAACTCTCTGTTTTGTGTGAATATATGACTGTGCATTATAGCCAGATTTATAGATCGCACTGGAGCGGCAGGAAGGCTCTTTGTCTTGTCGTAATAACCTGAGCAAGCACAATCCAGTATAATATAAGTGTGCTTTAGTATTTTACTGTCTTACTGTCGCCTGGAAATAATGTTGGCTGCATAATGCGATAACATGAAGCGATATGTTTTAGCTTGCTTGCTAATAGCGCTCTGAGAGCGTTATGTACAGCGGCAGCTTTTTATCCAGCTCAACACCAGCTGTAGTCTTGAGTGCAAAGAGCCATAACTCACATTTACCAGTTGAGAGTCTGTGTTTATGTGCAGTACTCTGAGCAGGAGGTATGTGTACGTATGTGTAGTTCAGTATATAGATGTTTATTTTTATCTAAATATAATCAGAGGCAATAGCTATAAAAACTGCATGAGAAACAGTCTATATTACAACAAATAAAAGTGTCAGATATTACAATGAACATGATTATGTGACTCAGTGCACACGTGACCTGCAGACTGAGAACACGTGACACTGATGTTCACTAGAGCATTAGAGGCTGTACAGCTCATTCTCTCAGTCCCTCACTGCAGTCCATGAGAGCAGAAACACTCTCTGCGTTCTCTGAACACGCCTTTCAATCAATAGATGTTTGTCTCCTCAAACAGAAACCATTCATCAGAACACTGATATATGGGACTGATTTTAAATGTTATAAAAATGGGTTTCCAGCAGCTCTTCAGATTCAGAAACTAAATCATGAGGGTTTGCTAATCATACCTGCATTTACACACAGAAAAATCTCGACTAACATCAGAAGTGGAGGTCAGGGCAGACATGCCACAGGACTGTTGAACATAACCCCTTTAACTCAGGAATGTATTTATAGAGAATCATGTTTGAAGCGGTCATGACCACACTACAAACTCTCTGAGATGAGGTGGCTTATTTTGGCTTGCTAATTAAACCTGGAAGCGTTTGCCCTATGAGTGATTTTGTGTCCCTGCAGGCCGGGTCCCCAGGCTCTCTCTCAACACACACTCACCCATCTTCATCCTCACATATCATGTCCCTGGAGGCCAGACACTGAACAGACCCATCTCATCAAACACGGCCCACAACACATCTCCTGAGAAAAAATGCATGGCGCTTTTTCATTCCCTGGAACTCAAACACATAACCTTGGAGTTGCTCGCAATACGCTCTGCCAGATGAGCAATGTGTGAAACTGAAGTTTGTCTATGCAAACACTTTGAGAGGAAGCATTTTTACAAAGGTTGCACATCTTGTGTTTGAAACGCCCCATCACAAAACACTGTTCTGTGCTTTACTGTAGAGAAGAGATTTACACAGCACAGGATTTCCTGAGGGGGTGAATCTCACAAAATCTGTCACAGCAAAACCTTTCTGAGAGAAAAATTAAACATAATTTGAGCTGTTAAGTTATCTGAATTGCTAAATTATTTTTATGACAATTAATACCTCCCACTCTTTCAAATTCTGTTCATAACAATGACTCCATTAAATTCTCATTCCTGTAATAAAGTATTTTTTTAATTAAAATCAGCATAAACTAAAAACTGATAAACAAATACTATAATCATGTATGAATACTTTACAGTTTGAACAATGTTATTTTTAAATTAAAGTGAAGTTTGAGGGTGATGTCACAATATAATCCTTATTATGCCAAAACAAACACTGGTATGTTATATCATTAAAAATGTATAATTAACATTTACTATTATAACAATTTATGCTTTGCTCATGATTTAGTGTTAAATATGGACCACCTGAGAAGTTCTGAGATTTACCTGCAGCCGCAGATGACCAGTTTTCTAAACAGTGTGAAAGCTTTTGTGAAGATCTTTTCATTCCAGTAATCACAGTGTGACAGGCTCAGCTATTCTTCTATAGCGGCTGCTGTTTGCTGCTTCTAACAAAACTTTTATGGTTTGGTCAAAACACAAATCACAGCGTCTCGCCTCTGTACTGTCACTGCCTGAAGATTCAAACCAGACAGACATTTTGCAGAGAAGCCCCACGGTGCTGCATCAGTAATTTGACAGTCGTACTTTAACATCAGCTGCAGTCTTGTACAGCCACTTCCTCTGATGAATTAAACAATATGCAGCTCTTCAGCCAGACACAGTAAATAATTTCTCATTATGCAATACCAGAGAGAGAGAGAGAGAGAGAGTACAGATGAGAGAGAGGACTGATGAGAACAGAGAAAGGAGGAGAGGTCATAAGGAGATTTTGAGTAAGAAAACGGGCCCAGCCGTAGTGCCCCTGCAGAACTGGCAGCAGTCTGTTTGTTTGTGCGTCACAGGCTGTGATTAATTATGGCAGTGAAATCTCCATGCTAACCTGGACAGCAAAAGAAAGAGACAGACAGAGAGACAAAAAAGAAGAACATTATTTTAACAAACTATCAGCAAACATCTCAGGACAGATTGGAGGTATTTCCTGAAGGATGTAGGCATGTGCAAACATCACCTCTGCAGTGCTGGGTTTGCTGAGATGTTTAGAGTTAGTGCCGCTGCTTTATGCGGTTGTTGAGTGGTTGCCAGGTGGCAAACCCTAAATGTTACTCAAATAAAACTGGTACATAGATTAAGGCTTCAATTACTGAATCCTAAACATGAGCCACAGCAGCAGGAATGAACATGTAAACAGCATCATTAATTAAACACTCATATAATGTTCATATAAAGTTATAATTAAAGCAAATAATTCATTTCTTACCTATAATCAATGTCACTCATGAAGCAGATGTCAAGCTGCGGTAGCTTATATGTATATGAGTATATAATCAAATATTTTCACATCAAATGAAGGCATTGTCTTCTGTAACTGAACTCTGGCATCTATACACTGAAGCAAACAAATCAGTTTTCAATCATGCAGTAACATTGGCAGTTTGAAAATTTACCCTCACGTTTACTATTGATTTAAACCCAGTGTGATGCTTTATGCATTCAACAGTTCATTCTACAGCAATTACAAAACAATGTTAATACATTTACAGTGTTGAGTAAAACACTGGGGTAGTTTTTCTATATACTATTAATGGTGACGTGCAAGTCTTCTACGTAAGCAGCAGTATTTGACACCTCAGAGAGAAGACAGGCTGGGCTCATGTTCTCCAAAAAAACATGCATGCTTGTTTTCTGAGACCCTCAAAGATTAGTTTAATATTTTAGCAAGGGCCATAAACCACTATTAGCTTGAAGCCACAGCGAGGAGAAGCGCTATCTAAATAAGAATAAACAGTTTGAAGCAATCCAACATTCTGGCCTTTAAACCGACTGTCTGCTCTCCAAGTCACTGCCAGGTGGTTGAATATAATAAGCCATTTGACAGCCAAGAAAATTCCCCCCCAGTGGCGTCTGCTGATGGCTGAACTCTTTAATTGTCACCCAGCTGTCATTTTCCAGCTATGTTATGTTTCTCAGGCAGAGGAGGGCTGTAGGAATCGCTGAGTTTTACTGTTACTGGGTAAATTGCCAAAGGGCTTTTGCATCTCAAATCTTTTTTAAAACTCAAACCTGAGGATGAATCTGTCTCGAGGAATGAGACGCTTCATGTCCTTTATTTAGCATCACTGCTATTTGGCTAATCAACAGACTGTCAGCATGTTTGTTTTTTTAGAAGCGTGCTGTAAATTCAGATTTTTGCATTATTCATTTCTGGGCAACCCGCAGCCGTCACATGCACTCGGTTCCCAAGGTAACAGTGAAGCAGCAGAGGTTAGCCTGTCGTCTGGAGGAGAAGGTTAAGATATGCTTGAAAATCTTTTACAGTATGAACTTCTCTCTTGAAGCAGAGATATCGACCCGTCAGCGTGTCAAGAGCAGCTGAACGAGGCTGTGCATGTTTCTTCTCCAGAGAGAGCTACAAACACAGCAGCCTTTCACAGTCAACAGCTCCGAACAGCAGCACAGGCGCTCAGTGGGTCTGATCTGTGATGATGATGTAATACTCAGGTTAGACAGAATGAGTCAGGAGAACTCAGCTTTCTACAGGACGGCCCAACATGATCCTGAATCAACATCCATTTCTATTAACCAGATTTAGGGGTTACAGGTTTAATCAAACAGTGATTTCATGATGTCAGTGGTGAGTAATGGTTACGGGTTAAGATGCTAAGCGTGATTTTAGGACATGATCCTGAATCAACATCACTGATGGTTGAGGAGCACACCTTTAAATCAACCAATCAGATTGCTGGATTAGGTTTCATGTATAATGTAGGTTTAAGCTCGAGGCTTGTATACACATTTGAACAAATTTTGCTTTAAAGTTATAATTAAAGTTTTGGGTTAAGGGTTTAAAATATTTTCTTTGACAACAGAGGATGTTGATCCAGAAACTTCTCTCAAGGCCAAATCTCCTCAAGATTTTATAAATACAAGAGTAAATGTCTGGTCAGGTAAAATCTTTGGTTTCAGCTGCAGGTTAGTCTCACATCTGTGCAGCATGGAGGATGTACAGTCACACGCTTCAGGCTACAGTCAGGCTGTGGAGTAAATACAGAGGTGCTGTAAAACAGCAGCTATACGAGTACGATCACCGCAGGCCATTCTGCCAGCACACTTCATTACGTAAAATGGTCATTTAAAGAGTTGGTTTTCAGATTGCTCCCATTCCTGCAAAACGTCAATAACAGAAACATCATTTTTTGGCTCTTCTTCATTTTTTGAGACAAAAAAAAAAATCAAGCACACCACTGACTCTGAATATTTAATATTGTGATTAACTTTCACAATAGAATCTCTTGAGTTTGCTGAGGCATATTAATGACTCGTACATCTGAAAAAAATCAGTCATTATGCTGCAGTTTTTTTGTTTCATGCTTATCGCATCTACAACTCCTTAATTAGCTTCTTCCTTTCTTGTAATGTGCTCATTATACAGCAAGATTAATTAAATAAAGAAAGCTTTTACGTGAATGCATACACTGCAAACCCTTTCACCATTATGTGCAACGATATAATCAACAGAAACGTGACTATGGCACACAATCAAGAGTGCAAGAGATTCAAAGGTAGTTTTAATCTACAGTAACTTCATCAGGCCATGACCTTCTAGCATATCTGTGGTCTCATTACTTCAACTGAACGGTTTAAACATCACAGCTAATAGATGTTTTTACTTGTTCTGTCTTAACCCATGTTACACACTTAACAGCCAAAGCATCTTTTAATGCGACACTATGCATTGACTTTAACAGCTGAGACCTTTAACAGTTGTGATCTTCTTCCAAAGGTGAAGAATAATTCTCATAAGCCACTATGAAGAGCTGCTTTAACCTCGTAAGAGGATAGATGATTTGGTCATATTGATTTGCCATTTCGGTCACTGCAGTTTCTGTGCTTCTTACACATTCACATACATGAGCTAAATAACTGCACTGCTCTGCTGTGAGTTGAAGAATTGAATATTACAGCATGTCATTCATTCATTTTCATTTGTCATGATATTAACAGTGACATGGTTGATGTCACAAGTGTCTCTGCATCATTGTTTTTTTCAGACATGAACACTTTACCCAGAAAGCTTTTTATGAAAGCAGCCTGTGCCGCTTTAAAGCAATAACACCCTTCAAGCATACATCTGACGGGGTTCAAAAACTGCCCAGTCTGGGTCAGATTATTCTCAAACGCTGGACTGCACCCCATGGAGGGACAGTGTTTCATGCATCATCTGACCAAAGTCTTAAAGGAGCTCAAACTTCTAGCTTCCTTAGAAACTGGGTCACTGTTGCACCTCAGGCTCGGTTCTAGAGAAGTTCTCCCAACCCAAAGTCCACAAGTCGCCATTTCCACGGCTAAGTAGCAACTTACCAGACGGGTGTTTCATACAGCGGTAATGTTTGTGTGACGGTAAGGAAGAGAGCAGAAGGACGGATATGTGTTGTGACACGCTTGCCTAAGCTCTCGCCCGGGGCGCAGAGCTCCAGCGATTGTGTTTGAGCGGGCCACGCCTCACCATGTGCCCAGACTTCAGTCAGAGAGAACAGCTGTCGCCAGCGGAGCATCGGCTGAGCAGAGCGCGTGCTGGCACCATGTGTCTGACTGGCAGCGGGTGAGGGGTCCAGGCACACAGACGCACATTTTGTTTTTTATCCAGAGTCAAAAATCAGGAGACGCCCGGTTGGCGAGAGCGCTGAAATTTTGCATGCAGCAGCACAGAAACGCTGGAGGAACATTTCATAACCGCTCTACTAAAAAACTGTATAGTCCCTCCACTTTCTTTCTCTCTCATGGCAAAATTGTTTTGTGTTCACACACACTGTGGCATGTTTTCAGTTTCAGTATTTAAAAAATTACTCTGCAAATTATTCAGCTGACAATAATCCTGGAAAGGTCATTTTTCCTCTTACAGTAAACGTCACTATTTTGCTAGACAGAACACAAACTTTGTCCATAAACCTGAAATGTTTCATTTTAAACAGGTTTTGATTTTTTAAAGTTAAACGTGGAACTTTTGCAGTGTGACATGAACTCTGAAACTTAAAAACGTATTAAAATGAACATCGTGCATAAAAATATTTAAATATATTGGCATGATCTAATCAGAACTTAAAAATAAAAATGAGTGGTTGTAAATTTACATATTACCTAAAAACTGGAGTGACTCACAGAATTCATTTCTAAACGGTCAGTCTGGGAATCACTGTAAACGTTGCTAATCACGACTCCAACAGGTTTTACCTGTAATAAAAAAGTAAAAGATTAGCATCTAAAGATTAACATCTACATCTAAAAATATAAACGTTCTCTTGTACAATTACATGCTGTAAATGAAAAACAAATCACTTCAGAAATGCAGTAGGTGGGAATTTGACAGGTGAGGAAAGCGTCGCATAGAAACAAGAAAACAAATGATGTTTATCTTCTATGGTGTGAGAATCAGTACCTTGAAAATATAATCTAGTCTAATGTCACCCACTAATCTCATGTTAAAGCCTCTGCTGTCATTTCCACTGGAGACATGGGCACAATAACACATGGATGAACAGCCTTTAGGGTCATTAAGAAGATATACTGATTGCATGTTGCTGTATTTATATATAAAATACAGCAACAGCCTGAATCATAACAGACTCATATAAACAACTTTACTAATTGCATTTTATAATCAATCCTTCAGTACTGAGAGAAAACCGACCTTAGTTTAATTTACTTTCTTTAGGTCTGCTGCTAAATAACCCACAGAAACACATTCACAGGTAAGGTCAGTGGATATAAATATGTACAATCTGATATATATGGTATATATATGATAATCTCTCATAAGCTTGTACAACGTTTTGACTGATAAAAACTGTTGTAGAGAACGCCTCTCTCACCAATAACAGCCACTGACACAACAGCAAAAGGCAAATTGTGAGAGCAACACAATCTAGAGCCATTGAAACACGACTCTGTTCATCAGACCAGTTCATGGGGTTAAATATACTGTAAATGAGTTACATAATTACATTTTTATTGTGGAACAGTTGACATTCGTTCATGCATAACAAAAAGCAAAAAGGCATTATATAGTTATGTAATAATTGCATTACCATAATTGCGCATCTCATTGCACAGGAAACATTCAGATGGTGATTTTTCTGCAGCAAACTTGCTGAGATTTTCAGTTTCTGACACATAATTGCAGCGGAGTTCTTCCAGCGAGAACAAATCACCCGTCTGGCCTCTGCTGTGACTCCACCAACATCTGACCTGGATGCAGCCTGACGTCCTGATATCTGTCATGCAGAACTATTGTACAATGATAAATCCAATTACACACAGGCAGTTAGAAGATAATCCAATCTGAAACTGAAGCTAACAGTTTCTTTCTAAATGCCATTTTCCCCTGATTACAAAATGAGTGTGTTAATGAGTTAGTCTGCGCTTCAGTCACATAAACACACATCTGCGGCCGTTTCTTTACAAATCTGAGCTGCATTCAGTTCATTTTGTTCTTTTCAGCAGTTTTGCTGTTTCTATTCTGTCTCTCAGCAAAGAAGCTGAAACGCCCTCATATATAAAATGAATATTCATATTGGTGGGGGAAGCAGACTGGCTGTTATGGGACACAACGGCTACTGATTGTCTGCTAATTAAAGTGGACACATGACTGAACTGAATTGTGCTGTTGCATAATTTAGCATTGTGAGCGATAAATCTGACACTGTTACCATTAGACCCTAATTGCTATTATTTAACACTGAAAATGTTAAAGAAAGGAAACTGAAAAGATAATGCTAAAAAATGCACCAATTAAAACAGAAGACAAATAAACAAATCTTGGATATTAATGAACAACACTGAGTGGATAAACATTTATAGCCCATAAGATCACTCTGAACTGCCGTACAGACACAAATACTTCTAATAAACTTAGAATTTTACTCTAAACGCTCAGGAATAACCTTGCACACCCATTAGATTTCCAACACAATGCTGATGAATGCATTAACAGTAATTAATATTCTTGAAATAATCTTGTGTTTTTCTGTGACCATTAATGGCCTAGTTGAGTTGTTGCACAGAATGTTCCTATTTTCTATTTTGACATATCTGATTTGCTGAATAAATAATGTTCAGAAAACAGCATTAATAAGTTATCATGGCTGCACCTCAGTCTGTTGCTGTCTGGCAGAGAGAAGCAGGAAACTGCTCTGTTTTTCATCAGCTGGGACTCAGCACAGGTCACCACAGATGTGTCTGTACCTTTAAGATGCATTGAAGCCCATGATGTCAGGTATAGAGAGTAAAGGAAAACTATACCATACTACCACACTAGAGAAACACTGTCAGCTGTTACTCACTGTCAAGTTGTTCTAATCTCAATATAAGAGAAAATGGTAAACAGAGCAGAAACAAAAGCACCATTAAAGAACTATAAATGATACGTTTCAACTAAATCTTTAACCATGTTTAAACTGTTTTGAAACGACACAATACGCTTGTATTATGAGGAAGTGAATATGCACATATTCAATCTAATTACTTAAGTCTTGTTAATGTTTCCTATACAAAGTTTAAATACAATTCACAGGTTATAAGATTCTGGTCTGCTCAGTATTTTATAACATTTATGAGCCGCCTCAGTGATCTGAAAAACCTCATACAAAAAAAACATACAAGTTTAAAACAACATGAGGGTGAGAAACTGAAGACAGTTTTTGTGTGAATTACCCCTTTAAAGTTAACGCTCATTTCACATTGTTTACAAAAACACGGCACATGACTCTCTGTGGAGCATTTTGGAAGGAAATGTGTTCTCATTACACAGCTGCTGTGTCACAACGAGAATATTTTCCTTTAAAACTTAGACCTGCTGTGACTGCAAAACATCACATCAACATTATATTTCACAGATTCCTAAATATGCATATAATGTATATAACATATGTAAGTGTATATACACATTATACATGTTACACATGCAGAATCATTATGTGTGTATGTGTATATATATATATATATACACTAAATATACAGTAGATTGAGGTTCCCATTGTCTAAACTCAGAGGTGACAGACCATCCTGGTGATGGACATCATGTTGAGCTGCAGAGGAACTCAGTGTAAGTTTACACTCAGCAGGACACACTGACACAATACTCTCATCCATATAAAGTCTCTCTAAGGGGATTTGCATTGCAGCAGATGGAGAGATGAAGAAATCTCTACGGCTTGAGGAAGGACATTATAAGGTTGTCTATTTCCATACAGCTTCCTGCTCTGATACTGACTGACATTGGAGATGTTTTCGATTTGTGTCCTTGTGGGATTGAGTTGGTTGCGGCTCTGTGAGACGCAGTAATAAGCCCTGACGTCCCTCCAATGTTCTGCTCAATAATTCACACCTAAGTATGTTCCTTTCATATCTGCTAGCATTCACCATCACTAATCATTGTGTATGTATGTGTGTGTGTGTGTGTGTGTGTGTGTGTGTATGTGTGTGTGTATGTATGTATGTGTGTGTGTGTATGTGTGTGTGTGTGTGTGTATGTAT
>JBAJNP010003683.1:1257-37897 GCA_036877545.1 Yasuhikotakia modesta | reverse complement strand
TGAGACATCATGAGTTAGCATGTTTCTGTAATACAGGCAGAATATTTAGGCTGTTCGTATGTGTTTAGTTACCATGGCAATTTGCCTTGGCATCCCATTTAGAACATTAAACATCATCAGATCTTAAGTCAGGATTCAAGTGTGTTATAGCCCCAGAGGTCCTCTTTACATCCACATTAATGAAGTGCAGAACAATGTGTGTGTGTGTGTGTGTGTTGCAGGAACACACACACACACACACACTAGCTGCGCTCCTGTGGTTCCTCAGAAGCTGTGGGGGTCCAGTGCTTTAGTGAGATCTTTTGCCTCTTCATTCACTGTTATTGTAAAGCTGGTCATTATGCTGCCATCTGCTCTACATTCAAAGTCAAGATTCAGCTCTTCAGACGCTGTTTTTGCTGATGGGCTGTTATCAGTCTGGGCCTGGAGCGGGTCCAAAGACACACTTCAGAACTCAATGGACAGAAACTCTGAATCTTACAGCATGTGCAGTAATGCAACAGACGCTGGTATTTTTATTCCAGTCTTGAAGAACATAATAGATGCTGCTCTGTAACTGCAGTCATGAATACAGTCTGTGTTTATGTGTCTGCGCTGTATTATCCATTTAGTTTTGACACACTAAACCTAAGCAAACTTTTCTTGTTATGAAATGAGGAATTCAAAAATGTTAGCTTAGGCCACACCCACTCCTACCAAAACTCCTCCCACTAACACAGACTAAATATCATATCCAAATATACAGTATGATTTATAGCTTCTATGAAAAATCTTTTTTAATTAGCAATTTTGGTCCGTTCTTTGTCCAAGATAAATAGTTTTCAGATAAGTTAACTTATACTCATTATCTTTATATGAGAACATCAGTTAAGAAAATGAATTGAACTCAACTTGCATTATCTTAAAAGAAGTCATAATCAGTGTTGAATGCTGCAGTGTTGAATCTTCCATGTTTTGTTCTTTGTTTTGCAGGCTGAGACGCTCCTGAGTCTGTAAGCATCGTTTGTTTCTCACTTCATCTCACTGATCTCTGTCAGGTAGCCGCAGCATCTTCAAAACTCACAGCTGATCCATTTGCGTGATGAAAACATCTCACACACTGTGTTTTATTAAAACAATGAATAATTTAAATGATTTCAATTGTTATTGAGAGTTAAACAGTGTGATGTTGAAGCCTTTCAAACAGTAACATGTAATTTCAAAACATCTCATTCAGCAAATGACGTCCTGCTACAATCAGCTAAAATAATTTAGTTATTCTTTCTGATGATTTAAATGTAGTAGTTTTTTGTTACAGATAATTCATATATGTTCATATTGTACATGCAGTGCTCGTATTGCACATGCAATGTTTATACTGTGCATGCGGTGTTCGTACTGTACACTAGTTTAGAGTATTATAGCTACAGTGAGGGAGATGCAGAGTCATGCACTGTTTACTAATCATGGCTGAAGTTTCTATTATTAATGTACTGTTGCTTTAAAATGTTATGCATCCATTTGGGTTTGATGTATAATGATGGAGTGTCACTTTAAAAGCATTAGTGCTGGTGTGTTGCTGTATTATAAACAGAACTCTTAATTACAGCTCCAAGCTTTCTCAAACTGTGACGGTCTGGAGTTGAGCAGTCTGAGAGACCGCAGGACCTCCTTCTGCGCGTGTGCCGCTCTTTCTCAGCCCAATCCCTGTGTGCCGGGTCACCGCTGATCCGCTGTCTCTCCACTGTGACAGCAGCTCCTCTATACGTTCCTCCACCGCGCAGCTGCACAATCGATAAGACACCCTGCGGGGCTCTGAGAGAAGATCAAAGATCCCAGTCATCATTTCTGACAAAGTCTCTTTCTCTCCAAACTGTTTGTGCTCTCTCTCTAAATCCGCAGTGTTTTGTTGAACTTTTGAAGTGCCCCAAATTGTGTCGAACCGCAGAACTTCCCGTTTCCCACAGAAACAGAGCTGAAGTCATCAGCCATGTCCCACACAAATGTAAAACATTATTATCTCCGCCTTTGGAAACACATTTTCCCCACAATCATCGATGTGTTTAAAATAGGAAAAGCAACCAACAGGAGAGCAGCTGGAGATGTTTGAAGTTTCTTGTGCTTCTGCTGTTTTCTAATTCTTCTTGTTTTTCATAGAATTTTGATTAAATTTATCATGACTATATTTGTTTGGCTGTTGTTGAGTTGTGTAGTATCTGTTGCCGTGGTTATGTGTGTGTTGCCAACGTTACACTGTTGTTCATCATCCGCATGTTAAGATTGAAAATACTTCTGTGTTTTAAGTCATTAAAAAGTGTAATATGTGAAGATTGCTGCAGGTTTTAAGGGATGTTTCTCGTGTGAAACATTCTGGTCTTGTGTCTGTGCACGTTAATGGAATATGTGAATGCTTGCCATGGAATTACTAGAACACTTTCAGTAACGTGGCCTTCATAAATTAGCCTGCGTGCTTCTCACTGCCCATATAGTGTAATTAACAACCCTGAAGTCTATCGCATTTAAAACTTCAGCGTGACCTTACAGTAACGCGCTGGCCGCAGTCTCACGTCAGCTGTTCTTATGTAGCCAATTTCACATCTTGAAATTTCTAAAGCATTAACAATTTAGTCTTTAATGCCTCTATTAATATTCCAGCACATGTTCGTGTGGACGAGGCTTGATCCTGCGCATAAAACACGGAGGAGCTGCTGGCTGTGCTGTGTGTGAGACGGTTCTGAGATGGTTCTGAGATGAGCATCTGTACCTGTTGGCGAGTGAGATGGTGTGTATCAGCGTGATCTTTATTAGCTCTGCATTGTAAGGCATTATTTCCTCTCCAGAGTTCAGCCTTTCTGATTAAATTAAATGGTGAATTATAGATGAGAAGCGGCCGGTTCAGACGACTGCTTTGTAATGATCTTTGGGTGGGATCATCTTATAACGCTTTTGCTCTTCTTTTACCTCCATATATGGAGTTATAAAGATGCATTAGAAATGCACGAAGGCTTAGACAACCTTATTTCTGTTTTCTATAAGAGATAGTGCTGTGAAATAAAAACAGTGTTTATCGATTCAGCGCACAAGAAACAGAATCTGTATAAACTTCATCAGTGAAGGGCACCAGCTGTCTGTACAGCATCCATTATTCATAAATCTGGATATTTTAGATGTTGCTGATATTTAGGACGGTGTGATTGGACGGTTGTGTTACTGTGAGTGACATAAACACTGCTGCTGTACATAACAGATTGACAGCACAATAGATCAGGTGTTACTTTAAATAGTTCCTGTGTTGATTCTGTATATGAGAGATGCGTGTCTGATAGAGTAATGCTCAAACGCAAGAGTGTGTGTGTGTGTGTGTGTGTGTGTGTGTGTTCTGGTCTACCTACTATTATAAGGACCTCAAGGATGATAAAAATACACCCACACTGTGACCATGAGGAAACTTGATTATTAAATGTTTGAAATGATGCTGTTGTTAAAATGTGAACGCAAAGTTTTGTGTGAGGGTTGGGGTTAAGGGTAGATTATACAGTGTGTACAGTATAAAAGTGATTAGGTCTATGGAGTCCTCACAAAGCATACAAACCCAATGTGTGTGTGTGTGTGTGTGTGTGTGTGTGTGTGTTTCAAACTGCAGTGTGACAGAGCAGAAATACACAGGCTCCCCTGCAGGGGGCAGTACAGCTGTTTACTGACCGCTGTTGAAACATGGAGCTTTTTCTGTTTATGTTTTTTAGTTAAAAATGAGCAAGAATCTGTCATTGAGCGAGAAGGTGACAGAACTGTGTCTCTGCATTACAGTTCACACCAGAAAATGAATAATCAGTGATTCATCATTTGAGCTGTTGGTCTGATTTCCCTGGAAATGTCAGTTTGGCTTCATTTGATCTCAACATTTGTATTGGAAAGGATGTAAATTAGCCTGCAGTGTTATGTTTCAGACAGAGATGGCGGCAGAGACAAAAGTTACAAGAAACAGGTGAATCTGTCAGAAGATGACTAAATGCATTAACAATATACATGAGCCCATAATCTCATTTACAATGACATAATGTGATTGATTATCTTTATTATTATATTGATGTTCATGATTATCATAAACATAATGTGACAAAGCAGCAGATATTCGTTCTCAAATTTATCTTTGTGTTTCTATTCTGTAAACTTTAGCAGGAGTGAATAAACGTGTGGAGCTGAGAGGTTGTTTTCAGGAGGTCACAGATGGTTTTAATTGTTGGAGAAACATTACAGAGGATTTTACAGGACCAGCAGCTCTGGCCAGAGAGAGAACGTGACCTGTGAGGAAGAGTTCAAACCCCCAGCAGGAGAAGCTTGATGTCTCAGTTCTTCATCAGAAACAGCTTCAGGTTCAGAGCAGAAGTTAGTCATTACTGTCATTACCTGAGTTCTTACCCTGTTATTTACCAGAGTTAGATCTGGAAAAACTTGTTTTTATAGCTCAATTTGGGCTTTGAGAACCAAAATTTATGGTATAGTAGATGTCAGCTTTAATAGTTGGTTGGAAATATATTGTTTTATTGTGACCTTAGTCGGCGTTTTTAGAGAAATCTGTCTTCCCTCATTCAAACAGAAAGACCCGGCCCTGGATGACTGAAATAGCTGCCTGGAGGAGTTGAAGATGACCACTGGGGGCACAGATTTCCTTCCTGGAGCTTCTGCTGTTTGACATGAAGGTAGAGTGTGTTATAAAGTCATCAGTAGAGTGTGTTATAAAGTCATCAGTAGAGTGTGTTATATAGTCATTTATTTCTGAATTCATAAGTGTTGTTGGTCAAATCTGAGTCACAACTGCTCAGCTTAAAGTTACATAACATGAGTCAAGAATCCATGTCAGAACATCTTACTGAGACCCGGGAAAGCAGCCATGACAGCCCAGCATCAGTTCACCAGCAAGCATTACATAAACATTGTGAAACGGTTAACTTACTGTCATTTATTCAACGTGAAGTGTTTCCTCTGTTTGTGTGTTCATAATGTCATGTGATTGCGTACACCTGTAGTTTAATGTGTATTTGTGTACATATACAACATTTGTGTGTACATTGTACCTTAAGTTAAGCTGCCAGAAAGCAGCATCACATTAATACCATCTGTTAATTCAGTTCAATACATTCTCATCATCTTCAGCAATCTGGAGTCCTCAAAGAATTTGCCAAAGAGAGATTTTTACCAGGAGGCAAAAACAGTGTAAATTGATTTTACCACTAGCATCATTATGAGAAAACATATGTGCAGTACACGCACACACACACACACACACACACACACACACACACACACACACACAAACACACTCAGAGCAGCAGAAACATGAAACAGCATTAATGAAACTTTCAGCTGGGCGGCTATAAAACATCTTGTATCCTGTGATTTTTTTTTATGTTGTTCAGTTATTAGAGTTAGTGTTCAAATATTTTCTGCATTTAAACTGTTTCTGCTTTTGTAATCGTAGATTGTGTATTATTGCTTTTTTAGTGTATCATAAACCTACATAATCGCCTCTGTGTGTGTGTGTTTTATTTCCTTCATCGCTGGGGCATTTTCAGTCGTGTGTAATGCACAGTGTCTCATCTCAGCTTGTTTTCTCTGAAACAGTCTCACAAGAGCGTTTGCTGAGAATATGAATGAATCTTTGCATGTGTTGTTGTTGATTTAAACTGTCAGTCTCTCTTCTTCAGTCCTGCAGGTTTCAAAACACAGAACAGACAATAAAAGCAGTAACACGAATGATGTGAGGAGGTGAGAGACGTTTGTTGACGCTTGACTTCACCTGAGCGTGCTGTGAGACTGGTTGCGATGCCCGGCTGCATGCTGCTGTATCTGTTCTGGCTGTAGACCCGGTGGGTTTATATTCAGCGGGTAATTGACTTGAGGAGACTCAGGGGTCCGGCGTTTGAGGAGCGATCGGGGAGAGCTGAGAGGTGCGGACAGACACACGCTCCAGTGAGGAGCAACATGTCCACTGAACCCGTCACTGCTGCTCTGCATGCGATGCGTTCTAATTGCTTGATCTTGAATCCTATTACATGACTTTTGTACCTGTTTGTGCTCACTGGTCCTCACGTTCTCCCAGGATTTGAATTTCATGGGCCGTCCGAGTCGTCAATCAAGTTGACAAGACGAGGAGGCCTGCAGCTGCGGTCGCAACACATGCAGCAATGCTCCACCGGTAATATTGCTTACATTAAACTTAATTTTTAGGAACAACAGTAGCATGGAAGACGTAAATTTAATGTGCAAAACTGACAGCAAAGATGCTTTTAAAATATTGCAATAAATAATACAGCACAATTGCTTTCAGCCGTGTTATCAATATTATCTTAATGGTACAGTCAATCCCATAATGCTTTGCAGCAGGGTTAGTGACAAAACTCATCCAGCATGAGTGTTTTATAAGTATCTCAGTCATTCAGTCATTAGCTTGCAAACCTGGGAGGTTTCTGTAGGTTTATTTCACTTCTGCTCTCCATGTAGACAGAAAGCAGCTCAGTTGGATTTGGATCAGAACCAGTATGTTCATTAATCAAACATGTTTTCCGTTCACATCACCCGACTGACACACTCACGCATGCCATCTCTGAAACAATTCAATTTTAATGGTGCCAGAATCGAGGTTTGTCTGCTTATATTTCCTGCGGTTGTTTACAAAGGGCTTGTACAGTGTGTTGAGTGACACTGGTGTTGTGAAGGCTCCACCCCAGCCCTCCTCACACATCACACAAGCTTTGAAGTGTCTCTGATTGTCTCTGCACATGCTGATATGGAATTTGAGCTGCGGTAGCATTACAGTAAACATGATAATATTCTCTCCACAGCTCCAGAGCAGCCAGGAACTCTCAGTCAGAGCCGCTCGATGGCTTCCATCATCCTCTGCCTCCTGTCTCACTGCTGAAGCCTCCTGGAAACATTGAGCAGCTGTTTGCTCTTGTAGTTAACATGAAATCTAATTTGACTCTGTTCACTTGTGTTATACATGTCCCTGGTCTGTTGGTAAAGGGTTCATTGATGAACGCTGTTCTGAGAAAATTCTGAATATTTTTAGTCTGATTTCTTCTGTCATTTAGGATGACGGGTGGGTTGTTAGTTACGATTAGCCATAATCCAAATACCTTTTACAGCAGGTGTTTGTTTTGGCTGCTGCTGTACATCAAGTTCACATAGCAAAACATTGTAACGCTGGTTAAAATGAATCAAGAATGGATTATGGAAATAATGTCTAAATATGAATAGATTTGTAAAAGTGGAGAACTTGACATTCAGCCTCCAAATCAGAAACCTCCTGAAAACTGTCTCAGAAACTCATTCCAGTACAAAACATCCACTTTTATTATGAGGCAATCGGTTCCTGGGGAATAAAATCAGTTTCATTACCCAGAAATGTCTCACATTATAGAACTAAACTGGGCTGAGATTCAAGAGCTGTTTAATCTGAAAACAACTGCTGATAGAACCTTCTTAGCATAACATCTGTCTGATGGTCTGATCTTCAGTAATCAGATCATTTAATGTTTTAGAGCTGCAGCTTGAAACTCATTCTGAAGGGCAAAATGTGAAATGACTCTTAGTTTAAACATCCCACAGAAATACCCACAACCACTGAATCTCTTTCATGGTCTACAGGAGATATAAATACATCATCTCTGTTGAAGATTGTTGACGTGCTGCCCATTGTTCATACAAGTGAAGCTCTTCTCAAAGACACACTCCAGGTGTTCAGCGTGGAATGAAAATTGAGGGCTTTCAGCCTGATGGCACCATTACACTCTTAACCACAGGAGAAAAAATGCTTCATTCAAGCTTCTAGGATTTCCACAGAATTACACCGAATGACTTCGTGGCAAGTCTCAACGGCTGTGTTGCTACACTGAGCAGGACCTGCAGGTTGAGGCTGGTTTCTTCTCAGGCTAATGAATCCTCAACAAATTCCCATGGAAGCCACAATCGTCACTGTTTGAAGTTCAGAGTAATTACAGTGTTGGGCAGATGAACTGGAGCTACCGTTCTCCTGCGAGGTGATCATGATGCTGCATGTAAACTCAGATGACACGTGTTTTCTTATTGTCCAGTCTCTAAAGCTTCAGAGCCTCAGCGCTTTAACTGCAGAGCTGCTGTGCTCAGATCATTGAGTTAATGAGTGCAGCTGGAGGATGGACTCCATTCAGCTCACCTGAGGGTACATCTCCAAATCCCTGCTTCTACTTCATCAGTCCTCTTTAAACCCAGACTTTAACCTAAAGCTCAGACTGACACCACAGAATCAGGAGCAGCCAGCGCCGTTTGCTCAACACGCCTCACACACAGTCCATCTGAGAACAACACAGAAGAAAGTTCTGATGAAGTGATGTGATGCTTACATGTGATGCTTTAGGACACAAACAAAGATCAATATACTTGTTTTATAACAATAATGGTAAAACAATCTTTTCTCTTCTCTTCCAGGTTTGAAGAAAGAAGATATTGAAGATGTGAAATAACTCTATGTTATATAACTCAATTCAGTAACTGCAAGTAAGTGGGTGATGTTTGATGATTTAGAGATTTTTGGATGGTTGTTAAGGTGTTCTGATGGGTTTTAGACAGTAGTTGCTAGCTCTTGTTTTCAGATGATGATGTTGTAATGTAAATGAGAGTTTGTATTAAATGCTGATGTCACTGTGAGCTGCTGTGGTTCTCTGAAGAGAGAGTGAAACTATCAGATGTTACGGTTCTGCACTCATCACTTCTCAATGAGGAACGTCTCTATTGTCCGTCTCTGTTCTGCTGAGACTGAGGTGGGAGGGGCTATAATTAAGCGTAAGTGAGCAGATGTCTAGAGAAAAGTGTTTTTCACTGTAATAAATGCGGTTTTGAATTTAACACCTCTGGGTAAAGGAACACTATCTAACTCACCCCGGGGCCCCGGGCTCTTAAAACGCACCCTGTAATCCTGGAAGTGCAGTGAAATGCCCCCCTCCCGGCCCCCTGGACCTGATTGAAACCCTTCTGCTGCTCAGGAGATCAAATGACGACGCTTAAGTGCAGCAACAACGTCTGTGAAACCGAGATGAACAATATTTGCATTGTAGCTACAAGATGACTTCAGCCGGACAGCAGAAGAGATGTGTGAACCTCTGACAGCCCCCAAAACATCACTGGATTGAGTTTCTCTCCGTTCACATTGTGGGGCCTCATTTTTTAATTGCATTATGCCAAAAATAGTTTCTTCCAAATGTATTGTGAAGTGCTTCATGTCAAACCTCAGAGTTTGCACTGAGAAATTCTCGTTTTTATTGAAAGTAGGTCACTGTAGTTAGATGGGAAAACAGCTTTTGTACAGTTTCTCTAGCAGTAATAATTATGGCCTCAGAACAGCAGGGGAGCAAGTTTGTGCCGTTTTCTGATGTCAGCCACCACAAAATCCTTCAGCTGGGTTTTGTATAAAGTCCCGCTGCTGAGAACGAATGGCTGCATTTATTGACGCACGAGTGAAATAAACTATTTTTTTTAAATATAATCAACCCCCCACCCCCCCGACCTGCATTGAACCGTGTTTCCTTTAGAGGCTTACAGAAGGTTTTTCTGCATTATAGAAAATCATTATACAGGGAGACACTCCTGCTCTAGTTCACAATATTGAAGAAATTGTCTTTCATCAGGCTGCGTTCCAGCCCAAATAACTAGTTCTGCATCAAGCGTTACTAGTATTACTAGTATTACTGTTTATACTTGAGATTTTGGATGAACATTTGGAATATAAGAGAGGTTTAACCTTTGACCCAGTCCAGTAAGCAAATACCTAGCAACCACCCAGAACACCATAGCAACCACCTATCAATGCCCCGGTAACCACCCACACTGCAGCATCTCTCTTTTAAACATATGCAAACAGCTCTCACATTTACCTCAGAAAATATCAAACTCTGGTTTACATTAAAATGCAACACAAACTCCCACCGGTAAGATGAAACTCCAGCCAGCAGAAAGTGGCTGGCAGGCGTGTGAAGACTTTCCACAACCAGTGAGACACAAACACTGACCTACACACTTCACACAACCTTCAAATGCTTATAAACACTGAGGTGCAATGATGCAAACTCTTGTTTTCACAGCAATTATGCTTCAGAGAAAGAGGCGGAGACAGTGTTGACCCCCCCCACTCTTCTGTTCCACCAGCCTTACATGTGAGTCTTACTAACTCACTGTTCCATGATTACATGAGTACGTGTGTGTGTGTGTGTGTGTGTGTGTGTGTGTGTGTGTGTGTTGGTCAATAATACAATATTTAGTAAATTTCACTTTAACATGAAATCAAAACTGACCCTATTTACTTACAACATTTCTCATATTTTTGTAAAAGATTCATCTGTGCTATTCTGTGCAAAAAGGAAACATTTAAAACACATTTTTTCATGTTTTGTCGTTTGCAGGGACCTGTGTGCTGTTGGACTGGGTTCATTCTGGGGTTGCCGTGGGTAACCTAAAAACTCCCAGCAGCACTGCCGTGACCCGGGGCAGAAACAGCGCAGGGGTCCTGATATCTCAGCAGGCTGAGGAGCGCGATGCAGCCCCCGTCCCTGCTCTCAGCAGGAGGTTGAGAGGAGAGTCTGGATTTAACAAGAACAAAAGCAAAATTAAAACACCCGTTTGTTTTTCCTGAAGCAGATCTTTCGTTTGTTCGTCTCACGTTTGTTCCTTGGGCGTTTGTCAGACATTGACGTCTGATGTTGTCTGATGTGTTTGATTCCTGATGAATCTGCATTAGTGACTCTGGGTAAACGGTATCAGTATTTTCCTCCGTCGGGTCTGAGCTGATGGTGGTTGTTGTTGTTTACACACAGTTTAACTGAAGGTCTGACACTCACACACTGGTGCGTCTGTAACATGTGAGTCACATTAATAAGGCTTGTTAATCTCCTGCTGTTGTCCTGGTGACTGATGGCTGGAGGACAGAAGATTCTCAGGAGAAGAGGTTTGATCATGTTTCCTGCACGCTTTGCATTTTATTGCCTTGTAGCTAAAAGTTCTGAGTGAGAAACGGGTCAGTCCTGGAGGGGCTGGTCAGGTGACTGTCACCAGCATCTTTCATTTTATAGTTATAAATTATAATCAATCTGTCAAAAATAAGATTAATATTTACTTGAAACTTCACTTTTAGGGTCATTGCTGCATCTTCTGTTTGATCTTACAATAAATCAAAGCTGTCTATAAACATTCTGACTGACTGCTGCTTTCTCCAAACTTCTGCTTACAGTAAAGTCACATGCAGCGTTATCTGCAGCTGTTTAAGTGCAGCTGCGCAGGCGTTTTCACGCGCATGCAGCGGAGGCGGATCGCATGGCAGATACGCTGATGAAGGGCTGGACCGCAGGGCCGTCTGCCCTCGGGTCATTTCCCCTCACGTCAGGCTCTCTGGGAAACGGGTTTTATCAGATAGAGGCCGATGGGCGGCTGTGTTGGGTTTCATGAAAATAATCCGGCAGTTACTGCAGCACATGAGAGAGAGAGATGCTCATACAATCTGCAGCTATTGATGTTCTGATGCTTCTGGTGTCTGGTTTCATCTTTCTGCTGCTCTGTTTGTTGTTCCTGCAACAAGAACCTCCAACAGCAGAACAAAAAACTTACATCAGAAAAACATTTTCTTCATTAGTATTTAAATATCCTTAAAACAGAAACATGAGAGCTTAAACTGCAGAAGATATTCAGAGAAACAGCTTAAATTAGGATCTAGCAAATATTAGTTTCTTGTTTTAAACATAAAACTCACAAAACTATTAAAAAGTTTTAATAAAAATTTTATGGAAAATAATACATTTTAAGAGATTCACTCCTAATAGCATTCAATGTTTGTAAATCTGTTTTGTTGTACGGATGTTAAACTGTTCTACTGTAAAACAGGCGCAAACTCTTTGCATCTCTGATGTCCAGTTTCTCTCTCAAGGTGCCGTTTCTCTCAATCTGTTGAGTGTTGTGAATATTTGCTCTTATGAATGATGGAATAGAGATGAAGGTTAACAGCAGACGGGCTGAACTGAAATGCAGTATTTGTGCATCATTTATCTCTGTGCATTTCAAACATTGTATTTGAGGCTGATCTCTTGTTGACAGACTGATGGTCTTTCTCAGAATCTCCATAAATCATCATTAGAGGAACATGCTGACGCGCTGGTCATTAATCACACGCCAGGCTTTTCTTTCCTCTTCAGTTACTCAAACCTCAGATCTACAAATATCCCTCTGCTTGTAACGTCAGCTCTGACAATATTGAAATGCACACCGGACTGAAAGAGCTGGTTCAGGTTCCACAGAAAGATGCGAGATGAAAGGAGAAGTTGAGTGGCTGTAGATTTTGAGCAGGTCTACGCAGAATCTGTGTTTGCAGAAGCGTCACTGATTTCCACACACTTGTGTTCATCATTCCATGATGCTTTCAGCCACCAGAAACATCTTTAAATCAGAGTTCAGAGATATGAATATAATTTTTCTGTGTAGTTCTCTGAAGTCTCACCAACTCATGACATGTTCATGAGATTTTTGAACACTATTGATCAGAGCACCTGTTGCCGTTTTCTTTTCTGTTGTTTTTTTTCACTCCAACACACACATTCAAAAAGTGCATTAAAGTTCTTTAAGGGAGTTCTTGTGTGGACACAACGTCTGTTTCAGGCCTTCAAGCTAAACGGTGAAGGTCAGAGATAAAGCGTTTCACTGTAACGTATGTCAAGATCTTTCTGCTCTGAGAGCGATTTCTGATTCCCTCTGATCTGTTTCACATTTCATTCCTTTGTTGATTTAGTGCCACATAAGTGTGATGTCCTTACATCTGCAGATTGTGCTGAATTAATCTCGTACAATTAACAATTAACAGATAACAAAGCACACGTGATTGTTCATCAGTCAGGACAAAGAGACGCCAAATGTCGCTTTTGTTTGGAGATGTGCGTGAAAGTCACTTCAGATGAAACATCAGACACACGTGTCATTAAGATGCAAGAAAAATGACAGTATTTATTATCCCCAATCATTCTGTCTGAATGTTTCGGACAATCCCCACAGTTCCAAAACCTACATCTGCACTCTGCCAGAAATAAAACCATAATCACCTTTCATTCAGATCTTTGCTTGATTGCAATCAGAGCAGCTTTATTCTCCTGCTGAGAAATCTGCCAGCTTTAAACAAAAGCCTCCACGCGGTTTCCAGCAGCCCACGGCTCCTCTGTGCTGAGTATTTTTACCTCTGTAGTATTTTACCTCTTCACTGCACTAATAAGAGAAATGTTTTCTTTAAGAGCTGTAATATAACATCTAATGACACCGAATGAATCTTCATATTGATCAGGAGCTCAGACCCTTTTAAAGCATCAATAGCTTTCAGAGCAGCACTTAAGCTGTGAGACGCGTGACCCGTGTGATTTCTGTTTAAATGTAAACGCATCTGGCTAACAGAAGGTGTTTTACACTGTGACATTTAATGGCACTGGTGTCGGGCCATGCAGACACTTCAGCTTTAGTGCCTGTATTCAGAAACTGTTTGTTCATGTTAAGCCACTAAATTTTACCCACAATTCTTGTGAGAAACAAGATTCAGCGTCCTTGATAAGAGCAGCAGCTCTGAATGGCTCAGTTTGACAGTATTTTGATGAGTTAATATTTGATCAGTTGCATTTGTAATGAATCGTTGCCTCTGATGGTGTTCAGAATATTTGTTTGTGTTATATAATTCAACAATCACTTCTGTAATAGTGGTGAATGAGAGAGAGGAGGATTTACAGCATCTATACTCCTGTACATCTATACATCTGTAAATCTGTAAATCTGTACATCTATAAATCTGTACATCTATAAATCTGTACATCTGTACATCTGTACATGTATACATCTATAAATCTGTACATCTGTACATCTGTACTACAGTAACAGAAGACTTTGATCGTTGCTCTTGCATTTTCAGCCACAAATTCACACAGAGCTTCTGTTCTGCTCCTCTGTCCTTGACACACTTTTGCAAGGTGGACACAGTGACCCCATCAGCTGCTGCTGTCCAGCTCCCCAAGGACACCAAAGCCCAGCGCCCCGACCGCATCCATCTCTGCAGCCCTGCCGCTGCTGCTCCCCCCTCAACCGCCGTGGGCTCAGCCCCTGATAATTCCCCATCCAGCTGTGATTAATGCATGTTTACTTCAGCAGGTCAAACCATTTCAGTTTAAGGAGGGGGAAATTATGTGAAAGAAAAGAGCAATTACTCAGGGCTTCAACCTGCCACGCTGTAGGTCAAAGGATGAAGACTTCACAGAAAGATGAGGAAAACTCTAACTCTAAACTTACTCACAGGCAGATGTTGTTCAAAAGTTGATCTTTCTAGATAAAGAAATAAACACACAACTGTGGAACCGTTCACAAGCAGCTGAAAAATAGTAGTTTGTTGACAATTTACATGAAGACATTGTTGAGATCTCTTAAACTCCAGGGAGATACTGTACATGTGAATTGTTTATTGTTTTTATTGTTTGTTTTTTTCAGGAAAACATTAAGAAACAAGCTGGAAAGTTCAGCAAAGATCTCCACCTTCTCTTCCTATGATCTCATTGCTGACCTGGAGAAGTTGAGATATTGAAGCTTTTGTTCTCACAGCAAGTGATGTTTTTACCTCGTCTCTCACTGTTTTAGGATCTGTGGATGATGGCATGTTGCCCTTCCTGTGACTCAGAGGTTAGTACATTTGGAGGCAGGTGTGTGTGTGTGTGTGTAGTAGGTGGTTTGTTTGTTGCAGGAAGGCGTGCAGGGAGATATTTTGACAGAGCTGAGGGGGAGTACGTGTTGCGTGAGCTTCTGTTGCAGTGCTGCGGTCGTGCATGCATGCATGTGGGCGTCAGTTATGAAGAAATAAACAAAAGCTTTAATGTTCTTGAAAGGTCAGAAAGAATCTTTGATATTGACTCATGCTGTATCTTCACAGGATGAACTGAGCAGAGACCAGCATCTCTGGAGGTCACAGTCACACGTGGTCAGTGTCCAAGTGCAGGAAACGATTCGACACGATTGTACTGGACATATGTTTATTCTGACATGAGACACACTCTGCTGATCATTATTGTGGACATGCGACGCTCGGTTCTCTGTGTGGGAGTGATGATGGAGGTAAACAGAGCACAAAGACACTCAGGGCTATAATGTGTTTGAATCTCTTCACTATTAACAGTTTCACACGTGTCACTCTTACTGTGCTGCGCTTTAAATAGACTCTGATGTCATCAGCATCTTCAGCAGGTTTTCCTCTCACACAATGAAACAGGTGAAAGATTATCTTCTACCGCTGACTGAATAACACATTTTATTTTATTATGCCATTGACAATAACATTTATTATAATTAATTATATTACTGCATAGCTAATAAATTCTATTCATGCAAATAAAATAAATATTCATATACTGTGTGCTGTTGTTGTGCGTTCCTGCAGTCTGCACCGACTGCGCATGCACACCTGCAGTCTGCACCGACTGCGCATGCAGACGCGTCCTCTCAGGTGCCGGGGGCCGTTCAGTTGACCTGGAAACGGCAGGAAGGACACCGTTGATTGATGACATCACTGATACGGGAGGTGGCCGGTTCTGAGCTTTAGCTGTGAGCAGGTAGATTCTAATAATCATAACATTTACATGCTGGAGCAGAGTTTTAAAGCATAAGATGTCATTCTGTTCAGATTGTGTCCTAAAATACATACTTCAGTATATAAATATTAAAACAATAATATTAAATTTACAGAATGTACAGAAATGGTTTTCTCAGAACGTTTCAGAAGACAGAAAAACACTGTTTGCCATGAGTTTTACTTCTGTAATGTGACACACTTCTGAGTAAAACATTGTATTTTAAAGAGACACTGCCTGCAGCAGCGCGTGAGGTCCTGCGACGGAACTGACCTTTTACTGCAGTTTTACAGGTTTGATCTCACTGCAGGATCCGGCATGTTTTGTGACATTTTACAGGATGCAAGTATACACACACTTACAACACACACACACACTTACAACACACACACACACACACACACACTTCACATGTGGCCTTTAAGTGGGTTTTTGTATGTCATGTAGTGCAGTTGAATTATTCAGCGATCCTGTTTAAAAGGAAGTGAGAAACAAACGCTGTAAGATTCTGAACTGATTCAAGGAAACAAACACATTTCTGAAGATTTCTCAGCAGAGAACAGAAATTGCATAAGACTTGTTTTAGAGAACAGCTCTTGAAAAAACATTTTTTTTTATCTTGATTAAATACCAGATTTTTATTTTAAACCTGAACTCTTAATGAATGCAGCTGAAAAGGAGGGGACATGTCGGCTGTAATGAAGGGATGGATAATGTAATGAAGTTATACTGTGTGTTCTTCAACAAGATTCATTTTGCCCTTGTTAGCCAGCAGACGCGGCTCTCTGGAGTTATTTAGCAACTTTTAAATGCTCCAATTATGTAAATTACACAAAGATTACTTACCCTGATTACGCTAATGGCGAGGTGAGATGGCTAGCATATTTTTGCACTAATGCTTATGGGCTTCGTCCGTTTTTGTGTGATGAGTCACTGCAGGTAAATCGATATTTTGACTTTGGCCGGTGGATTTTTGTCTTACGGGAGAAACTGTAATGGGGTCGACTGTAAATAAGTGAAGGGGCTTCTTGACAAATGAATCCATTAACATTTCTCGGTGTCGCCCGGCGAGGGGACTCGCTGTTTATGGGGCAGAAAAAGGCGCCTGTAAATCTGTCCAGCCGCCGGTGCAGATCAGTGCGGAGGGCCGAGAGCCGCCGATGTGATGTGGCAATTTATCTGCCTCTGAAACGGCATCTTTATCTGCCTAAATGAAGTTTTGATTCCCTGCCACATACGATTCTGCAAATCACTTTTAACACTGATATCAGGAGCAGCACTAACATGAGCCTGTGAGAACGGCTGTTCTACTGWCTTCTGTGGTGATGCCAGATTCAACCCCTGCTGCTCTCAATATTCAATAGTTATRAAAAGTTCAATAGAACGTTATAAAAAGTTACAAAATTAAAAATATGYATATGGTTGAGATTTTGAATGTTCCTAGAACATTAGAAATAACATTTTAACATTGTTGTTGGAACAATGTTAGGGAAACATTCTTACAACTAAAATGGCTGTCAGACTCTCAGCTCAGCGGTCAGACAGAGAGGAGGCGGGTCTCTAAAAACAGACGAGGTTCAGAGTTTATGGGCAGATAAATGTTGAGTTTAAATGTGATTTCAGGAGCGTTAGAGGTTTTTCTGACTTCTGTCTCGCTTCATAACACTGAGGTGATGTCAGCAGTTTACGGCCGTGAGATTGATGGACAGCCATCATTCTCTCACGCTCTTAATGTCTTTGTTAAGCGAGGAGAGATGACAGGTTTTCTCATCGTTAGTAAACCTCAAGTGACAGTTCTGGGGAAAACGGCGTCACTGAGTTCTGAGAGTTTATGTTGTCGTATAACTTCAGTGTGAGAGCTGCAAAAATGTTCTCAAACGTGTGTTACGTTGTGATGTGATATTTATCATGTCTCGTGTTTATGAAGGTCATCAATCACAGGACAGAACACACATGGCTGGTTAATCCGGATGAGAAGTGAAGCTGATGTAAATCTGGATCAGGTGTGTTTGGAGCATCACACAGTCTGTCTGATGTCACCAGCTTCTACAGCGTGAATGATGAATCCTGGGTGAGTTTCATGGACACCAGACCTTTGACATCACCAGCACAACATATGGGAACATTTTAATAACAGATAGCCTTGTGTTTCGCTATTCTTTCTGTATAAGATTATATAGATGTTTCACTGTTAGCATTTAGCTTTGTTTTGCCCTTACTGTCCGTGACCTCGAGTAAAAGACGTATGGAAAATCTAAAACAAGATTTAACCGGCCGTTCATTGTTTCTGCTGCTCTTGTCTGATTAATTTCAGCCCAATTAATAAAAGCATAATGGATTTTTAACAGTTTTACTGCCATGTGAATTTAAAAAACATACTTCCACTAAATGGGGTTCGTGCATTGAGTTCTAAATGTCTTATTTATGTCTGAACGTCTCAAGCATCTGAATTCATTTGCCTTTATCTCTCTTAGGTCTGTGGGCAGCCATTAGTTAAAGAACGGGGTCGCTCATGTGACATTACAATCTACTTTCAGTACAAAATTTGTTAAGGGGCCATTCGGCTGAGATATCCACACTGACAGTAAAATACCAACGAGAGCCATTAGCTCTGAAGCCAAATCAATCTTATTCTTTAAAAAGTACATTACCGTAAAAGAGATGTTTTACAAAAGACACGTTTATGGAACAGAGCATCCATTGTGGTATAAAACTCTTCAGAGAAGGTTACACACTCTCTTTTCTTCAGAATAAAATGCACTTTTTATATTAAAAGTAAATGTTTATTGGTCTGAATTCTGCCCTCTAGAGGCGCCGTGCAGCACTAAAGTCAAACGCTGTTCCTTCTCGTCTTCACGACACTTTCTGCTGCCATTCCAACATGTTCAAGAAACAGTTAAATGCTTCTAGTGAACGTCTGTAGCTCATTTTTTAATTCAAAATACAGAAATCATTGTTTGCATGAAACCAAAAGTCATTTTGAGATGCAATTAAATAAATATAAACTTCACTGTACATTTTATATATCAGCACAGTAATATAAAAACAGAGAGTATATAATTATAGTTGTGTATTAGTGTAAAGTTGGGATTGGTTTACCTGAGGAACAGATAATGTTCTCTCAGGCCCCTCAGACGTGCAGCACAAAAGCAATTTCCCTCTGCTGGTAATTTAAATTGAAATGCCAGTAAGATGTCAGATCCTGCCGACATCATTGTTCTGCTCTCAGAAAAGAAAGAAAATAAGAGTGAGTTCAGACCTCACTTTTACCTCCGTGTTAAATTCAAGCACTCATGAGTGACTCACATCAGTGTTCATCTCTCTCACATATTCCCTTTCATTTGGAAACTGAAACTAAAACCTGACTGATCAGCTGTACAAAACGAATGACGCAAGCGTAATATTTCTGAGGAATGTCACAGATGAAGCCTGTTGGGGTTGATGTATGATCATGTATGTTGTGTGCACAGTTAAATGTGCTGTAGAAACTCTAGCCTTCAGCCCAGCCGGTTCAGCTGAGTGATACGCTCCAGTTAAGCTGCAGTTATGAGACTTTACAGCCCAAATAACTCAGTAACAGTGGACGGATTAAGACACGCTACAGCTTCTCATTGGCAAGAGCAGGAAGAGGAAATGATGTCACAGTGTGTCACCTGCAGTGTTGAGTGAGAGCAGAAGGGCACATGACTCTGAAACGCTGAACATGTTCTCTGTCCTGCTGTCTCACAGGGTTCAGGCCAGCGCATGGAAACATCTGCCCTGCCAACAAAGAGCTGCGGCGTCAGGGTGACTCTGGGTGCTGGTGAGTCCGTTTACAGACCTCAGAAACCGTCATGTTCCTCTGGAGGTCTGTATCATCACAATGTCACAAAGGTTTTAAAAAAGATGAGATCTGTGTTGCTTTTAAAAGATGAACAACATGTGTCCAAATTTAATATAGCACATGTTTGCTATTGTGTATTTGTTCTGCCCATAAACTGCTCCATTGTGGCCTAACAAAAGCTTTTGCCCAACAAAGCAGAGTTTGACCACAGTGTTGCGTGCTCATGGAAAATCATGGCCAAGCCTCGGAAGACAATCTACACTTGGAATTCTATGTATGAGATACACAGACAGGCCACCCATGATGCTAACCGCTACCCAAGTAAATGGGATCTCAGAGTTGTCACTCACCAAGATTAAAGGCGGTATGATCTTATTTGCAGAACTCCTGCAGTAAACAACATTACCTCCGTCGGTAAACATTAGAGAATTGCATAATATTTATAGAGACTGTTTGAGACTTTACAAAAAAATGTGAAGACACATAAATCACAATGTGCAGGAAAAAACACAGAGCTCTTGTTTCTAAGGACAATAGCTGTTTATTTAAGGGTTAGAAAATACTTTCTATAGAAATAAAAAAGCGAAGCATTTAAATCAGTGTAATTCTAAACAAAACGAAGCATGTTTTTTTACTGACCGTCAGACGATGTTTAATTCAAATGACTCACAGGAAGCGTCTTCAGAAACCTGGGGTTAAGTGTCTGGCTGCAGGGCTCAACGCTGACGGAGTAACGCTGGAATTTCAGCAGGCAGCTCTCCAGGTTTTAAGACGACCCCACCTGGGGTTGAACCTGCAGGGTTAGCCTGGCAGATAGAGTTTAGCAGCATGGATCCTTAACCATTAGGCTTGACGCGACACATCGCTATAAAGACTCAAAGCCATTAAATGTAAAAAACACTCACAGATAGAGAAGATTGATGGTGTTAAATCAACACACACACTTTTCTCTTATCAGAGCGGCTGGAATCTGCAGTCACTTCAGTTATCATGGCCTGTGTCTCTTCCTGTCATAACTATTGATCCTGTCTTCTGACTGGAGAGCATGTTTGTGCATTTAGTGGCTAAAGGAGTAACAGGAGGGTCATGATAAGAAAAGCAAATCTGCTTAAAGGAAAAAAGGTTTATTTCCTCTTGTTTGCTTACAGATACATGGATCAGAACCAAGAGTAAAACATTAACTGAAATAAAGTTCTGCATTGGGGAGGACATGCATTATAAATAACTTTAGACAATAAATAAAGCAACACTTTAAGTTTCTTGAAGTGAAAGGAAATGTTGGCTTGACGTGATATTTCACTTCAGCTGAAAACGTTTGTTGTATTCGCAGGTGCACATCTGCAGAAATCTTGATTCTGGGAAATCTGAAGGTACTTTTCCGCGTCGGAAAGTGAGATAACGAGCAGAAAACCACCCCGTAAAGAAACGTAACACCGGCTCTGACAGACCCGGTTCCGGCGAGCGTCCGCTCCGCGCTCCGCGTTCCGCGCCGGGTTTTCCTCGCGTTCACACCGGAGCGGCTGTGACTCCGGATTGGCTGGAGCGGCGCTGGTCGCGCGCGGAGCTTTAACTCCGCGTCAGACGCCGGAGAGCTGAACGCGAACTCGCCTCCTCGGCAGATCCGACACCGCATCCGCCGCCTCCAGAGAGAACGAGCCTGCAGAGAAAGTTACAGCAAACCGGGGGATATCTGCCCTGAACGCGTCGCGTCTGCCGGTTACCTGCGACCGGAGGAAAACAACCCGCGTCCGACCGGCGCGTCTCATCCTCGGTCAGGCGGTCCGATCACTTCACCTGACCGGCTCCGTTATTAAACACATCCACAGACTTTGACTGAATATTGCAGGATTTGGGTCTCGTTCACACACGATGGGCAGCAGCAGGACTGCGGACAGACAGCGAGGCGCATCGGGATTCTTAGCAAAGATCTTCGGCTTGATTCTGACGGTTGTGCCGCTGGTGACCATCGGAGCGGCTCAGGGTGAGAAACACAAACCTTTATATTTAAGAGAGCTTGTTTAATATCGCAAACCTTTTATCATTATTATTATTATTATTAATATTATTATTATTATTACTGTTATTGGTATTGAGCCGGACCGTCTGCAGGTGACTGATGAACTTTAAGATCTGATCGATCCGATCTGATTCGTAGATGTAAGTTTATAAAGTTGTTGACACACTTTGGGATCGATCCAGATTTAAGTTTGTACATTATAAGAGATTAAAGCTCGTGTCTGTCTGTCTGTCTGTCTGTCTGTCTGTCTGTCTGTCGTTTGGCTCGATGCGCGCGACACGCGATCAGATTTATAAACATGAATTAATCTGTAAATTATCTCTAATTTTATAAAGTTTCTTTCAGTGTTTTTATTATGGGTTTTATAAATGATAAATGCAGCCGTTTCAGATGGTGGAATAAATGATTAAAACGCTTCACAATCGTATTATTACTAAACATCTCGCTTAATACGTGGATTTGGTTATTATTACTTTTATTATTATTATTATTATTATTATTATTATTTGTGATTTATGGTGGCTTTTGTATGAACGAGTAACGCGAGGATGAAGCTTTAAATGGTTATTTGTGGTGAAACTTGTGACTGATGTTAGAAACGCGTGTGTATCCGGCTGATGATGATGATGATGTTATTATTAATCTTCCTCCTGTAAGACACATCTGGTGTGTTTCATATTTACCTGTTTATATACTGCTGCTTTCTCTCCTTCGTGTTGTGTTTCGGATACTAGTGTTATTATATTGTTTTTATTAGGAGAGTATTTGGCTGAATTATTGTCCAGTTATTGGACAGTTTGAGTTTTCTGACTATAAATCAGGGCTCAGACATTGATGAAAATAATAACATGAGGCCCAGATGAAAGCCTGCAGTTGTGTATTACAGTTTATTAGAGATTAAATTATGGCTCCATAACAAAATGTTAAATAAATGCTCCAGTGGGGATATGTTGAGAAAATACGGACAAATGCATTACTGCAAACCACAATATATCACCAATGCAAAAGTCAATAATGCAGCTGCCATTTTATATTTATGAAGAGTCTGATTTCCACAGTTTATCCAGAAATCTCTGCTTTTATTATTCAGGATAAACAAAATATTTGCTTTGATTATTTTGTTAATGTTTCGCTGTTGTTTCATGCTTGGTGCTTTTATCATAGTAACTCATTAAATCAATTTTCCTCTGGGCACAATATTGCGTTTTAATTTTTTTAGTGCTTAAGATGTTTCAAGTGTTTGTTTGAGGCACGTGTCAGATAAACACGAGCTCGTGTGGTTTTCCCAGTTTTTTTGTCATTAGGTGAAATGAAGTGTAGAGCCTCTGTTGAAAGAATTTGACTGAATAATTGTTGTATAAGTAAAACGTGGCAGCCATCTTCCTGACACCAGGGGACGGCACAAAGACCACCTCCCTTTAAAAAGCAGTTT
The DNA here is from genome assembly GCA_036877545.1 of Yasuhikotakia modesta. Taxonomy (NCBI): domain Eukaryota; kingdom Metazoa; phylum Chordata; class Actinopteri; order Cypriniformes; family Botiidae; genus Yasuhikotakia; species Yasuhikotakia modesta. Next base: position 14,990 of record JBAJNP010003683.1, on the reverse strand, counting down.
TGTAAATCTCCGTCTGCTGAAGCGTCCCTCAGTGGTTAGCATGCAGTTACGGTGCAGGTGGCTGAATTGTGCTGATTGTGAGATTTTCACGTAAGAAGCTGGGACAGTAAGAGGCAGCGTTACAGTACTGTCGTCGTACGGCACAGTTCAGAGCCTCTGTCGTAACCCGTGTTTAATGACGTAACGTTTAAGTAATGTTTGTAGGTGTTGTGTGCAGGCATTGAGCTCACACTTGAGTTCCAAAAGCATCACTCTGATGATCCAATCGGGAATCGGATTAGAAACCTTATACGGCCTGGCAAAGTCCCACTCCACAATAGTGCATAGTTAATGAGAAACAAGGAAAGAATAGACAAAAACTATCCAGCTCCGATATCTGAAGGGCACTGCAGGATGACATAAGCCCTATTCCAAACCCCTCTGAGGCCGATGCCTCCGACTGGAACCAGATCATGAACCGAGTCGCTTTGTGTCCATTAAGAAGTCAATATTTGTGGAGAACATTGTTTGCGACTAATTAATGGGCCATAGGTTTTTAGATACTAATGAGCTACACGCGTTGTGTCCACATGGGGATGTTTTTTTTATTGTTAAGGAACTGCTCAGTACACTTACAGCGCCTGTGAAAGAGTCAGAGCTTATACTTCTTGGAAAAAAATAGATCTCACGTTTCTTTTTTTATCTTCTGCTTAGCCGTTTCTGCCGTCCTCCTATTTTTCACTGTCGATATCCTTGTTTTAATTAAGTGTTCCTCCTGTCCCAGCGTTCCTCTGGCCCTGGTGAGGTAGAGAGCGAGGAACGAGAGAGGTAGAATATGGGAGAACTAGAATTGCATCAAGTGCAGTAAAATTACTGACATCTCCAACAAAAGCGTGTGTGTTGAGTGTGAATATAAAGGCAGTTCTGTAAGTCAAGAGGGAGTAAGGGGATCAAAACTGCACCGTTCGCCCGAAGAACCCTTGACAATACTGGAACACGAGACCGTCTTGTCATCCTTTTAACAGCAGAAGGGCGTGTAGATTTGGGGGCTGTAACAGGCCGTCTGTCTGTTTAAATATGCAGATCCTTTTGTTGATGTGCGTAATCCATTCTTGTACATTTTTGTTCTCCAGTATGCTGCAGGTTTTTTCTGTTTGGCCGCCGAAAGCTGAGGCTTCCGAACGCAGCGCTCGATCCTCTTCACAAGCAAACAAAGACGTCTTGTTTGTTCTCTAACACACATCATTACCACCAAAAAAAACATAGCAAAGTGAACGCACAGCCTGTTGAGTTGGTCGTGGCATGACTTCACTTTTTCCACATCAGTCCTCGTAACTCTTAAACTCTTACTCTATATATTATGTGTCCTCAGAGCTTTGTTTATGGATTTTTCATGAATATTTTAATCTTTGCAGAAGCTACTCACACGTGCGACTCAGAGCTCAGCATTACCGGTAGGCGTAAAAATTCAGCATAAGTGAGAATGTTATTGCGATCATCATTACTCTAACCGCTCACTCATTGGCTCGGTCGGGTCTCATGGGCACTACTAAGGTTACAGCCATCATGGTCATATTCCAAATGCGTTTAGAAAACACAAAGGCAGCATTGTACACTGAGTGCCTGCTGTAGTATGACCCAATGCCACCGTGTATCTCTAATTCCCTCAGGATGACATGATGTGGGGTGTTTTGAAGGCCTTTTCTTCAGTTTGGGTGAGAAAATGAGAGTTAATGCATACATGCGTCCCGTGCAGGTGAAGAGAAAGGTCGAGCCAAACAGTGTGTCATCAGAAATTACAAAGTCGAGTTTTCTCCGTCGTGTTGTGGGCGTCAGCATCGCCCGCTGTTTGTTGGCCTTCCCCTGCGTTGAGGGTATTTTTTGTGATAATTGCTGTGAAAGGCGTGCTGAGGTTGCATATCTCCTCTCCTGACGTCACGTAGCGTTCCGCCTGTGGAAAAGATGCATTACAGCACGCGCGCCGCATTGTCTGCGGCGAATCGCACCGCGTCCAGCTGCGCGAGCAAAGTCACTGCAATGACAGTCTTTCTCTGCCTCTATTCCTTCCTAGAAAAAAGAGGAAAAATGAATGGAGAGTGTAGCGAGTGCAATTAATCACACACTGTCACCTCCAAACTACAGGGAAGGCATCCGAGTTCAGCATTGGGTTCTATTAGCAGTCCATTAGTGATGGCCGACACAAGCACAGATACTTCACAAGCATTCCAGTGCGGTAGTGAGCGACCTGTCTGTCAACATGTCCCCTTTACCATAATGACACAAGCACTTACGTTCGGCCCACACTCGGCCCGGCGGGTCGCTCAGGTCTGCTGGTGTTATTGAATAAAGAGTGCTGTTATACCTTTCCTTTAATGTAATGAGTCGCATTGACTTTCGCTGTGAAATTCAAACCCAAACGCACAGAGCTTCTTTGTTTTCCACTTACAGAAAGACTGCTGCTCGGAGAATCCTCAGCGTCCAATTATAGGCGAGGATCAGAGAAATGTAATTTACAGCCCTTACTCCTCACGGAGGGGGTAATTGTGAGCAGGAAATGGAGAGAGGGATGAGAGTTATTGCCAGTCACTCAGGGCAGTAGAGAGAGAGACCTGATGTCTCGTTTACAGTTTGAGGGATGAAGTTTTTCTACTGAAAACTGTAAACGTTCAGAACCTTGTGTGTTTGTCTCAGAGTCTCGCCACGTACAGTCTTCAAAAGTTTGAATGCCAAGTTTGTTTTATAGTAAATTATGAACATAATTTGCAAAAATTCGATTTGATTTTTAGGCATTGTTGTGGTGGTCCAAATCCCAGAAGGACCCCATTTTCTGTGTGATGTTTCAGTCTTTCATTTAAGTATACGCTTGTTAGTTACGCTAACATTGTATTTACTCTGAATATAAGAAATATTGGTCTATTGGTTGTGCACTAATGGTTTATTCAGACGTGATGTCCACAGTAGTGATCTTAAAATAATATGAAAGCATATTCTCTGCGGGTTTCGGTCGCATTCATAATTTCTGCAGTTGTGTTTGTGTTGTAGAAGCGGTTTGTAGTAAAAGCTTTGTCATCTTCACAAGCCGTTCCTGCATTTGTTCATGTCATTGGGGCTTAATAGCGGAACCCTGTTTTTCACATGCATGGCCTGCGACTATAAAAAAGCAGCAGAGAAACAGCAGAAACGCCATCAGTAGCTTCGCTTTTAGCTGCTGTCGTGTGACGTCTCTCCCTGTAGACACAAAGTGCTGTCCAATCTCACAGGAATCCTGCTGAGACGCTTACACAAGACAGAGCTTGAGTGAATTTACCAGCAGTCCATTAAAACATCATATTACTAACCTTTAAACAGGCAGCCATATGCCTCCTGACTAACACAGCCGACAGCGTGATGTAGTGTGAGATTCTGTACGTCAGTCAAAGACGTCTTTCGGTCCAAGTTCTGTAAATCTGCAAATAAGATGCTACAATGACCCTTAGCGAGTGATTAGTATTCGTAGCTAATGCGAAACGCTTGACTCTCTGCCAGATTGACCATCAACGAATGAATTTTGTTTTGCATTTTGAGGTGGAATCTGTGTGATGAAAGGTCTGTGTAAAGCTTTCCATCTCAGAGGGCGGCTGAGACGCAAGGAATTATGGGAACATGAGACCCACGCGTTTCCTATCTTCACTTTATCAGCCTCCCGGCTCTGTTATTCTTTAGCTCGGCAGACAGCAGATGAAAGAGCCACACAGATAAAATGTTTGTGCTTTCCTGTTTTTATGGAGCTTAAATAAGAACATACATTTACTTGGTACTTTGAGGTTTTTCCACTGGTTCTGCTCTCCATTACAGGCAGAGATGATAAGAGTTCAGCGTGAGCCCTGCTGTTGAGGTCTGGAGGTCTGTACGAGGGTCTGGAGTACGGTGGATAATTAGAGAGGCCCGGCCGTAGGGCAGCCTCCTCATTTAGGCTGGTTTTACTGGAGTTAAATGGTTAAATGGTGGTTTTATTAGTGTGGACAGGTGCTTTAATCTGTGCACAGGAAGCCCTGCATGATAACCTGTTTTGTTTCTTTACTGTTCAGAGTGAAACTGGATCTTCTGTGAGGGTTTTTATGCAGGAGTAAATAATGCAGGTGATTGGACAGGAGGATGGTGATGTCAGAAAATATAAGTTCTCATCTCAGTTCTTTTGGAAACTGTAGAATGAAATGAATTTCAGATTTGATTGCTCCAGATGAGGTGAGCGAGTAACAGATGTGTGCTGGGATTGCTGGAGTAGGTGATTTTGCAGCTTGTTATTCTCCGTTTTCAGACGCATCTCCACGTCTGGTTCCTGCAGCCGTCACTTCAGCGTTAGACAGTGATGAAGCGCTCGTCTTCTAGCCCAAACGTGTTTTGTCAGAGAGAATAACTAAACCCAAGGTCTGCAGAGCAGAAGCCCTGTCAGATAAAGATGCAGGAATACCACACATTCATCTCCCCAGAATCCATCTTCTGGATAATTCCTCCCATATTTCTTCTTTTTATTCATCTACAAAACTGCCAGTGAGCACCTAAAGCTGTGCGGCTGTAATGGGGACGCGTCAGTGAGCGTGTCACCATGTCAATTCATAATGTTGTGTTTCTGACGGTTAAATGAGCTGATAAATTAGAGTCACATATTGGTCCATCCGTCCAGGCAAGATTCCCGTTTGGCGTTAGGAAACATTAAAGTGTGTGTCGACAGTCTCTGATGAAAAAACAAAACTGAAATGCATCTGTGTTGTTTCTTTTATCTTCGGTTCATGTTGTTTCCAAATGAAGAAACTGAGAAGTTGTGTTTGTTTGGCTTTCATGTTCTCAGAATCTTTGTTTATTTGTTTCTGCTCATTTTCCCATATATAAGCAGTTACTCTGTGGTTGTAGTGTTTGGACCATTAGTTTATCTGAGCGCCATATCATATAAACCCAAACTCAGCACTTTCATGTTCAGTCACATCTCCAGCCCTGGTTCCCCAGAGTCCAGAGAGCCGCGAGTGCTTAACTGGGCCACGCTCGCTGGGGCTTATTTTACAGGAGCCCAGTTGAGAATTGTACAGTAGTAAGTCTTTCTAATGAAAGCTTTCTACATGACCTGATGCTGTCGTGCCCTCAGGGAAAATCTTATCACAATACCACATTCCACATGAAAAACAGGAAGCACACAGACAGCAGCAGAGCACAAGGTGTCCGTTCAGAAAGTTAAACATCATTAATCACAGGCCATTCAGTGAGCTCTGTTTACAGTGGGTGGGCTCAGAGACCGGCCCAGGGGCCCGAAACTGTTTTCAGTTTGGACCTGTGCGGCCACGTCATAAAAACAACCAAAAACAAACATGAAGTTGGCTCCATTTAAATCTGATTTAATCTGACCATTTAACACGCCAACTAAACTGAAGAAACTGGAATGAAATGAAAGCAGGAATATCTGTGTCGGCTGCAGGGCGTTTCAGAGGAAGATTCTAAACAACAGCGGTTTAGCAGCCCGGAGGAAAGCCCTCCAAACACAGACGGGGAAACAGATAAATAAAACATCTTCACCTAAAGCAAGAGCAGCCGTAATGGAAGGGGTGAATGAGTGTGTAAAGCAGAGAGTGCAGCCCTGCTGAGTGACTGTATGGGGACAGAGAAGAGTGACTTCCTGTTATTGACAAACACTCTGTACAGGACAGGTTTTCTCTCACAACTTCAGCCCAAAAGCTTTTGTAACTTTTTCCATTTAGAAAGTGCTGGAGCTGTCGTCTGTGAGGGCCGGGCAGCGTGACACTGTCTGAAGACTGAGCGATGATAAAAGACGTGTAACTCACCAGAGATCATCACTTATATGACAGTAAAATGACTACAGACTGTTAAATACTGTAATTAAGTCTTCATTTATACAGAACCCATCTGATATCTTTCAGCCCTGACTCATTATGTCTGTTCCAAAAATTTACTTTAATGTTTTGAGTTTCATAATTTGTGTCTGTTGTTGTCTGACTTGCCCTTCATTTGTTCAATAATCATTTTTTTTATTTTTAGGTTCACATAAAAATTTTTCAGAGGTTGGTGTTTGGAGTAGCGCTGGTTATTTACAGGAAGCTGAGTTATTTCTCATTTTCAGTAAAGAACGTTTGTGATGACACGGTGACGTAAGGTTTTGTCACGGCACTCTCCCCAGTTTCAGTGGTGTTCTGTTAATGTGTGTGTCCTGTACTGATACGACTTTGCATTCATTATTAATGTGCTTCATTTTTAGCTCTGTCTGTTCACAGAAGGCAGTTGGTGGCTTCTTTCTGTCAGTCTGAGGTCATAAACTCTGTGCATGAACATTAACGTTCCTCCACACGCTCTCACGCAAAACCAGAGATTCGCCGGTGACACAGGAAATGTATGAATTCCTGGCCGAGGGGCACCGTGCGACCCTGCCAGTTTTTTTGTTGGCGCCGAACCAGTGGGCTGTCTGAGGAGTACAGCGCTACACTCATTCATGAGTTTGAAGAGTAGAACGCTGCTGCCGATTCGGGGGCTTGTCAGATTTGAATTACAGCCCCGTGAATGCTTTCCTTCAGTAGCTGAGCACATAAATTCTGCCCACCACGCACTTTTACCTCTCGCGTTTGTTAGAAAACACGTCAGTAAATCTCGACATGGTTGTTCTTTCAATAAAGCTGCAGAAGTTGTGCTCTTTACGAGTTACATTTTTGTGCTTTATTGTTGTTATTGTGAGGAAAATGTTTTATTGTGCCACGGTGTTCCAGCGCTGGGGTGCCGTGCCAACAAAAGCAACAATTCGGGCCAGGAAGGAAAAGGAGGACAGTCGAGGGAGTTTGCAGATCGCAAAAACTCTCCGGTTTCTCCCTCAACCCAATAAGAGGGATTCGAATGCATAAACCGCTGCTATTCCTGACCACTTTTTGTTTTTGCTGTTTGTGTATGGAAAGAAAAACCGCAAGTCTGCAAAACAATACTTAGACTGCTGAGCTTAGAGGGAGACAAAAGCTTGTATTTCCCCTCCACATATACATGTTTCTTTTTCCATTCACTCCTTGTCATGTGCAAATGATTTGGTGTGGTAATCTGATCTCTTTTGTGCTGCGTTTAGTTAGAAGTTCAGAAATACAGGGGACAGGCTGCGTCTGGTTTCAGCCGATTGCTCATTCTGGCAGTTGTTTCCACACTGATTGAATTTTAGCGACGTAGGCACATGAAATATGGGCATGAATATTTACTTTAAAACCTTGCACTCGTGTTTTCTCTCTCTTGTTTGTTTTTAGTGGAACTTGACAGAACACGGGATAGAGTTTCTGCAATCTTTGCTCAGAGTCTCAGGAGTGTAAATAGACAGTAAAATAGAAATGAGAGACATTTGAGAAACATATTTCAAGAGTCTTGGGCTGTCCAGGGAATTTTCAGTGGAGTCCAGACGGTCACCAGCGATTAGCCACCATCACCAAAAGAAACAAAACAGGGCTTGAAAATGATGGAATAATGTTGAACAGTTTACAGCTGTGATTTGTGTGTGTGTGTGTGTTTCTCTAGAAATAAATCGTAAACATTATTAAACTCCTAAGTTTATATAAATTAAAAGCCTCTGAAAATGGTTAAAGGGTTTAGCTGAATTAGCTGTGTCTCAGTAAGGGTAGCTAATTTGAGTTTCAGGGTTTGTTTGTAGCTGTTGAAGCTCACAATCACATCAATTAATTAAAGACACTCAGTGTTGTTTTAAACTAACTACTTCTGATGCTTTATTTTTATGTTGGCTAATTGTTTGTTGTACATATCACTTCTTACTCTATACATGAGGTTTTTGGCTTGTATGTTATTCATGGCGAGTGTGATAAATCAGTTGACGCTTCAGTGATGTTCAACAGCAGAGATCTTTGTCGTTTAGTTTCCAGAGGCACCGTCCGTTCTCCCTCACGTCTCGCTATTCTCATTTGTGTTTCTTTCTCTCTTTTTGTCTTTCCTCAGGTCTCTTAGAAAGATGGCTAAACGTGTGTTTCTGACAGATAGATTGTGATAAGCGTTTTAAAAGTGCATCTTAGACGAAGAACTCACACAAATGCTCCTTCTCAACACTGCGGTTGTTCTGTCGAGAAATCTGCAAATGATAAAAACTCATTTTCCCCTCAGCCACAGTAACTTTATATCACAGAGCTGGCATGGCCTCCGATGGCTAGAGTTTTCCCCATATTGTTGCGATTATGTGTGTGTGGGTTGCAGGGGAAACAGTAGCCCCATTTTCTGTTCTGTTTAACCAGCTGAATGTGCCGTACGAGATGTTTGCGAGCGGTTTGACTTTCTCTACAGATATGACGCTGATGATTTGTTAACTGGAGTCTCAGCCTCCCTAAAGGTGAAACATTTCCAGTCACATTCACCAGCACATGCTCCCAATCACTCAGATTAGACAGTTGTTTTAAATGCTGAAGAAATAATGTTTTATGATAAGAGAGTTTGTGAAATGTAGGCCGTATGCAGATTGCGTTGCATTGTTTTTCATGCGCTGCTGGGCTTGTGTTTTGATCATTTGTTCTCCTTCATTTTCTCAGCTGGGCGCAGGATTTCTCCTGCATCTGTTTGATATAAGGCACATTTCCGTGGGCTGCAGTCAGTAATTTTCTCCAGCTATATCGTGGTTTGTATATTTACCGAGCTCTGCATACGGGGCGGACGCTATATTGAAATTTTTTGTTCATCTTTGCTATTTGATACAGACTTATTTAAGGTGCTTTTTAATGTAAAGTTTTTCTGTATAAACTTTTATAGATAACATATATGAACATTTTATATTTAAAAATTTGGGATTTAAATGTTAAAGTCTCCTTGTTGACCTGTATGTTGATCACTGGTGTTTTTCTAGCGTGTTTAATTGTGTTTTTTTATGACCTCTATTACATGTAACTCTCTGTTTGTCTTTTTGTGTAACATTCTGTTTGTTTCAGGATATGTTAAGGTTGGACGTGGCCATTGTGATCGTGATTTTTAATCATTTTGAAGCTCATAACCCAAATGGCTCTGCTCTGCTCAGTGGGCTGTGCTTTATTTATTGTAGTCAGGGCTTGTTGTGTCTTGTTGTCTTTTCTCTTCCCTTCACCTCTGAAGATAAATAACCGTTCAGCAAAAGGTTTTAGATGGTAACTGACAGGCGGCACTAAACAAATTCACTTGCCCTCCGCGGGCCTCCCCCCTCCCTCCCCCTTCAGCCCATCTAATCTAACTAATGCCCCGTTTTTGTGCTGGAAAGTGAATTAAAACGGCCGACTCAATACCTGATCCATATCAGGCATCTAGTCTCGTGCACATTAGCTGTTCTCCTGCAGCCCCTGTAATTGGGTTACATCACTTGAAGGCTGTAACTATTAGGAAAATACAATCTCCCGTCTGTCGTTAATCGTGGCCTCCTCGCGCCCGAAGGCTCCCGATGGCCAGATTAAGAGCCGATCCGGAAGTGGAGACGGAGCGTGGGGTGAAAATCTCTCCCGGAGCCGCGGGAGCCTAAGGAAAGCATCTCCTGTGAGGAGGAGTTGTGTTGTTGGGTTGCTAGATCTTTCCGGGAAGCCCTCCACTAATCAGCGCCACTATATTTCATCTCCATTGTGTCCGTGCCCAACAGCGAGGCCTGTTTCTCTCCCTCTCTCTCCTCCACCCCTCCTTTCCTTCAGCTCCTCATCCTGGCTATCTGTCTTCATTCTACAGCCAAGAGTATGGCAGAGACCACACCACACTTCTAATCTTCTGCTCTCATTTCTCACTGCAGCTCAGAGAAGGCTTGGAAAATAGCTATGTGATCTCTCCACTTCAGTCTGGAGCGAGTGTTACTGTGTCAGCCGTTTTAAAAGCACCTCAGTGTTTTCTTTCCTCAGGAATCTGTGTTAGCATTAAACTTATGCTCTTTACCTTTACAATGACAGAGACGGGTCGAGTCTGACTCGCATTTCCTGCGCGGTGACATTTTCCATTTCCTCTGATGATTTTCGTGAGTTTGGGCTTGTTGACAGAGTAATGCGTTTAATGGGGTTAATGTGTACAGATAGCGAGGGGTTAGTTTTATAATGACTGGATTTCTGCGTCTCACTTTACATGATCTGCTTTCTGCTAGGAGACGAGAGACTTCACTGTGAGAACCAGAGCTGTGGCAAAGATCCGGTTACAGGCTGAACAGTTTCTCACAGCTTGCCAAGATGGCTGGTAGTTTAGGGACGGATCCAAAAACTACAGTAACATCCCTGTAAATGTGATTCAGATCACAGTTTACTCTTACTTTATTTGATTACCTTTTTTAGCTCTTAACATTTCACATTATGTACTGGCATGTAAATGGGCTCATATTTTGTTAGTCTGTCTGCATGACTTTAAGACTCTCTTATTAAAAAAAGAGTGCGAGAGAGTTTCAGAGAGTTTGTGTGTTTTGTTAACAGTTGTGTATATCGTGCAGAGGTGAGTCTCTCAGCACATGAACAGGGCCGTGTGTTAAACTAGCATTAGGGTAAATTGTGAGTATGAGGGGATGCAGAGGGTTAGTATGTGAGTTGGGGGAGGTCCGGTGTTTGTAATGGAGATACAAAGTCAATCCAGAGAGCAGCTCTTTAAAATTTTATAACTCTAACAGGCAGATTTATAATGATGGGCTAAAACACAGCTCTGCACATTTTCTTTGTCAATACTAGAACAAAAGTGGCAGCAGGTATTGTGAGCGTGCGGAGGGCCGTCCTGATTTGGCACTGACAAAGTAAACCAAACAAGAGCCCCATGACCCCCGCCTCGAACCCCTGACCTCTGCAAAGTCACTTAAATCATTATCTCACCGCTCTCTTTCTTCACAGGACCCACAGAGCACTACAGCTCTACCTGCCAGCTGACGGCCCGTGATCCATTACAACAGACAGGGGTATCTATGTCTGGGAAGCTCCCCGGGGGCGGATTTGTCAGGGATGGGGGTCATCAGATATGCTTGTGTGGAGGCATGGCGGAAGTGTAGGGGTGGTCGGTCCTCTCGCACGCAGACGAAAGGTCATTTTGTCATTGTCCTTGACTACTTCACATTACTCAGCGACGGGGCAGGTTAATGATAAACCGATCTGGCCTGCAGGACGAGAGAGAGAGAGAGGGGCGGGTGTCTAGTGTTGTGATTCAGCCAGGGTCTGACAGATAATCCTTTAGCAGGAGGAAAGGGAGAATCCATGGGAGAGATCCGCTCAGAAAGACATTAATCCTGCTGTTTATTCTGTCAGTAGTTATGTCCTCTCTGTCAGGTACGGCGGGACGGCACCTGTGCTGCTGAAATTCTGCCCCTGTGCTGCTGAAATTCTGCCCCTGTGCTGCTAAAATTCTGCCCCTGTGCTGCTGAAATTCTGCCTGTGTTTGTTTTGTCTGAGTGACGGAGGCTGCAATGATGCTGCGTTCAGTCCCTCCCGAGCCGCCTCCCTTTATAAAGATCTCCCTTTATGAAAGGTCACATGACGCTTAATTAAGCACATCACAGCGTTACGTTTGATTGTGATGCTGCAGCGTCTGTCATTCACAAAGTCTCTATTAAATGTTTTGCTAATTTGTGATTTTATCCTGAGTCACAAGCATCGTATCTGAGCTTCATGCATTGCAAATGAAAGTCTCCGATTTCCAATGAGATCATTATAATGCCAGTTATAATCATTGATATAATCAAAATTGGCAAGATAGAATAATTTTAACATTCACTAATTTTAACATTCACTAATTTTAACATTCACTGTCACAAACTTGTTGAGAATTGTGATTTGCTAAGTAACGTTGTCCTGATGTAAAGTTATAGTAGAAGATCATTGACACTGTTTAAATGTGATTGGCTGATTGCATGAAACATTACAGTCGGTTAAACTGGTTCTTTACCCTCCGATGTTCAGTCAGGTTTTTTACTTCCTGTAGTAAAGTCGAGGGGCGATCAAGGAGGGAGGGAGGGAGGGAGGGAGAGCTACACGGTGCTTCAGTCTGAATTAACCATCCAGCTACAGAGATTAGTCACACCACATTAAAGAGCATCTAAGCAACATGTCTTGTTTGAATTTTGTCATAACCATTGACTTTGTTTGAGACTTTGTTTTAGAACTAATTAAATCAGGAGAAAGCATCTCGGGAAATACAAAACAGTCAATATTTGAAAGCCATTGGATTTTTTCCAATGTAAGCAGACCATTATGTCTTCCTGGTCACAAATCAGTGTGATTTTTGAGTTGCTGTTGTCATGGAAACGGGAGTCGTGCCAAGCGGGGTTTGGTAATTGCGTGCTAGCTAGGTAATGTGCTAGCTAGAGCACTAGCCCTCTCATCCTAATGATTAGAAAGCTAATATTGTCTAATGTTGGTTAGCACAGCATGTGGCGTGAGAGAACGAAGAACAGTTGTGATGTTTGTGCTCACAAATACATTAAGAGACAAGAACTGTATTGTACCTTTATAGATATTTTTTCCTGCCTTAAACACATGGTGGAATGTGATTCATCTGATTGTTTCAGGAATTCTATAATGAATAACTATTTCAAAATGCCTCTGGAGAAAATTAGTGTTGGACCGTATGCACACCGTGTACAGACATGACTTCCTCTCAGACGCACGCAGGGACCTGTAGCTGTAGATTCACAATATCCTGTCCTAACACAACAGCCCTCACAGACGGCCCTCTGTGTCCACTGATTTACTGATGACTGACTCTGGGGTAAACTGTTCCATTTCCCTGTTTTTGAGCTCTCATCTCCTGTAATGTTCTGCAGGTGAGCGGGCGAGATCCAGCCGGTCTCCGGAGCTGTAATTCCATCCTCAGATCCACCGCGGGCCCTCGCAGCGGGCGACAGCAGTTTAATCATTTCTCCTTTGATTGTGCCATCTGAAAAATATGCTGGCCCGTGCGTTTGATGCTGAACACGGAATGTTTTTTGTTCCTGCAGCACACTGTCATCTCTTACTCCAGACATCTGTTCGGTCGTGACCTGCGTCTCTTTACTTGTACTCGTATGTTTTTAGAAAGCAGCAGGGAAGACATGTGCACTGATGGCTGTTCAGTGCTGGAGTTTATCCTGCAAACTGTCTCAAACACGTTTGGTGACTGGCTGAGCGTCTCTTTGCTTTGAGTTTTATCTGATAAAAGTTGGTTAAAATAAAGTTTAGTAGTGGTGCTGTGGAAATTTATAAGCATAAGAACGGAAGATCCTTCATTAAAAACATGTTTGAAGATGTTTGTTTAATTTGTTTAGCTTTAAGGTGTCAGTAGGAAATATCAGATGATGGTGAGATCAGATCTGACTCTGATGATGGTGAGATCAGATCTTTCACAACTAAAACAGCTTGTTTAAAAAAAGATGTTAAGAAATCTGTTGTTTTTTCGGTTTGGTTAAAGTGTTTAAGACTTGCTCAGTTCTGTACACGTTTAAACTGCTGTTGTTCCTCAGACAGAATATAGCACAAATATTGCTGATCTGTGTGGATGTACAGATTGTGGTCCAGTGAAAGCTCTGGGGAAGAGGTGCTGCTCTTGTGTTGTGATGTAAAACTAAAGGCTGTTGTCCATTTTAAAGATAAATAAAAGGGACACCCGCTTTAATGTGCTGGCTCTCAGCCCGCTGCTTTTATAGGAAATGGGTAAACACAGCAAAGAAAATCACAATTGTCAGACCTTTTCATAGGGTCTTTAAAGAGGGGATGGGAAAGATAATCACAGTGGATCCATTTGCCAGGAACTTTGAGTCCTCGGCCGGGTCTGATTCTGTCTCTGATAACATAATTGGGCCTCAGGTA
>JBAJNP010003682.1:20938-37918 GCA_036877545.1 Yasuhikotakia modesta | reverse complement strand
AGAGAGAGAGAGAGAGAGAGAGAGAGAGAGAAGGGACTGGATTCAGCCCACATTCCTCCATGCCAAGTGTCACCCATTCAGCGAAACACCCTGCCCCTTGCCCTGCCTCTACTCGATCCCTGTAATGATGAGTCTTGTCGTTAATGAGTTAATGCGAAAACTCTCAATGTCATCGGCAAAGATACGAAGGAAGAAAGCAGCGCATTGTACACATAATGACAGACTCCCTGACTGCCCCCAAGATGTCACGGGTCAGCCATGTTAAGAATGTGTGCGCCCAATCATCTACTGATCCTTATCTGCCTGGCCTCCAGCTAACCAAGACATGGGCCCGATCAGGGAAGCTGATGAATGAACAATGGGGGCCGTGGATTGTTCTGCCTGCCACATGACAGCTTTTATACCAACACATGATGACACAACCAATCAATATATCAATTATCCAACAACTTATTGGACCAGACGCATAAAAACACACATTATGGAGCATATTCTGTGCTATGTTTGTGGGAAGTACATCTAGCCCTTCAAAAGAAAAGAGCAAGGAGGAGTGTGACCTTACAATGAACTGTATGAACTGTTATTACCTGCCATCTCCAGGTCAGGTACTGTTGGCATTCAGATGAAGTGCACAGGATGGCTGGGGTCATACCTGCAGCTCCTGTGGAACAGGGAGGCCCTCGGTGTGATCTAAAACAATTATATTAGGCTTAGATATAAATATCTAGAGAATCTGTTTCACCACAAAGCATTAATATTTACTTTGAGTCATTTCTCAAACAAACAACAACAAAATAATAAACAGGAAGAATATTTATATACTTCTAGAAATGTGCTCTGGTCAAGCTTGGGCACTTTGACATATAAACAAGCATTTAAAAAATAACAAGTGACAAGAAATAAACAGGATTTTTTAAAAAAAAGCAACTCAATAGTATGGATAAATATATCAAGTTAGCCAACTGCGTGAGTTAGTAATATTAGCTACATGATTTTAACTTACTAATTTCTGTGATATTACCACAATGTGTTAATCGATTAAAACAATAACTTAATGCAGTTAAACATCCGGATTTGACAATAATGTCAATTGATTTGCGTCAAAAATGCGTCACTTCCTGGATGACGTCACGTAACAACAACCATACTGTTTAAAGTTTCATGAATCACTGTTACCATAACCTTCCATCTAAACGCACATCTTTTACACTATTCACAACTTCCTATTCTGTGAATTACTTACCATACTTATATTATAAACGCGTACGTTTTAATTTAATAAGTTTGCATTGACATATGATGTATTTAAAACAACAGTAAAGAGATGCGTTTCTTTTTTAAAGCGGCGGTGTTCAGAAGTGTTTTTGTAATACAGAGAATTTAAACGTTACTTTTAGATATGCTGCTCATTTCGTGTAGTGATTTTCACGTAGTCTGCTACGTAGTGGAGAAGTGGGGGGTTTAGATGCAGAGAGCTACGACTAGTACTGATACTTACTTTTAACCATCATTTATCTGTAAATCTGACAAGTATTTTACGTATAGTTGGATGGAAACTGTACCTGGAATGTTTGAAAAATATTTGTTAATAAACATGTTTACTTTTGGACATGCAAGTTGTGTTAATGCTTGCGTCTATGTAATATTGAATAATCTTAACATAATGCTATAAACACCACAACAAACATGTTACAGTTTCTATTAAAATAAGAATGACTTAATAAATTATTCAACCAGCTGACAAATGATGGTTCTGCATGTCATAAAAAACTATAAAGGTTAAGGTTATGAATTCCAGCTGTCAGTGACATCATAAAACCTGACAAATTGTATTATAACAGTCACTGAAATCCACACCACCAAGGTGTTCTTTTTCTGCGGTCCCCAGCGTAGTCTTGTCTCAGATTCAGGTCTGTGGCTCAGCCTGCCAGCTTAGACAATAGGGGCCCTGCCAAGTCCAGTGGCATTTTGTCTGGTTCTACATTATCTGAAATCAAACGCTCTATTCTGCCTCCACCACTACACACGAAACAATCAGCGCTGATGTGGGACGGCCTGTAATTCACACAATGAGACGTTGACATTTATACCCAGCAGAGGGGGGAGAAAGGAATTATAAAGGAACAGAATCCTGGATTCTATTTCTGCGTGGTACACAAGACAGGGGAGGAGATAATGACACTTTAACGCAGGGCTGTTAGTAAAGGTAGCTCTTCAAAATGGGAGGTGGAGAGTCATTTAGAACGGACACCTGTTTGCCAAGCCGCTCAGCATGTAGACAAATACAGGACTAGGCATAATGGGATTAATAGATTTTGTACAAGCATTTGGATGGGATGTTAAAGTGGCATTATCAAATGCTAAATCAAGATCGAGGCATTAATCATTCATTTTCTCTTGACTATGGAGAATTGTTGCTTAATGTATATGCTTTTGTATTTGTGGTAAACAGATAGGCACATTCTATTGCTTTGCACTTGTTAACAGAAATAAAAAAATGCTAGATGCATATACACTATTATATGTATATAATGGATATACTGTACATATAATGTGATTTGTAATGGTTTAATAAGCAGATTGAGACAAACACAGTTACAGACACAAGGTTCAAAAAGGCAGTAAATGAAATACCTGCAATATGCATCCACCTGCAATAGCTGGGCATCCATCCTGAGTCTGTTATCCAAGACCCTGATAAAAAGCTAATTCTTTATCCAGGAAGATCACTCCTGTCTTATAAATCCTATAACACAAGATTAGGTCTTTTGACCACACAGAAGAGATAATGCCATTAGCTAATGTCCTACTGTTACTGTAATGCATTGTAAGATATACACACAAGTTCAAGTCTAAATAAACATGTAAACACAAGCATGTTTAATTAAACTGCAACATACAACATGCTTTAAAGATTATGCATAACTGCTGCATGTATGATATGATGAGGTAGCCTTGTAGCTTTACAAAGCACAGTTGCTATTAAGCTCACTGTTGCAATAATAAACAATATCTATTAAATTGATTATTTCCTTTCAACTGAAATAAAAGGTCTTTATAAAAAAAATGAAACTTGTTTACAAAGTTTCAGTTCATGCTCTACCACATGAATTAAAACTAAGTAAAAGTAAAACATGCACAGACAACACTATTAAATGAGCTTCTAAATGTTAAAAGGTATAACTAACCAACATCAAGGCTGTGTTTCTGGCTTAATATTTTGTATGTAGGGGAGTTTCCTGCAGTCTGCAGGACACTTTAGGTCAGTGTGTACAGATTGGTCCTTGTCAGTAAGAGATGACAGGCTCTTTGTTAGGAGTTTTCCTTGGTTGGCAGTGTGGAGTTGGGTTAATTCAGTTGACCTGTGTTTGTTTTCTTTCAGGCTAATGTTCCTAAGAGCTTCAAGCTTCCATCCTGTGATAGCTCTGCAATGCTTTGTACCCGCAGCCCAACGGTGTAAGATTTTACCCCCTTGAAATTGATGGAAACCCAACCCTAAAACAAGACAAGCCTATCAAGATTGTAGAGTCCTCTTACTGTGCTGACTTTTCACACAACTCTGGTCTTCTGCCAGCATGAGATTTTATATGTCAGTGTTATTGTGTTTTGAACTATAGTTGCAAATCATAACAGAAGTTTATACCATAGTTTAAATCGTACAAAAGTTTTGTATGGTTATTAATTAGGCACATTGATATCTTAGATTAATTCAAAAAAGCATTACACTTAGACTTATACAATAAATATAAAAACAAAAATCAAAATTCAAAAACAAAAATAAGAAATTATACATACTATATATATACATACTATATATATATACTATATATATATATTACACTGCAAAAGTATAATTGTTATTATATTCAATATCTAAATGTATTTATTTATACAGAAATGTGTAAGAAATTGTGCTACAACTTTTGCAAAAAGCCTCTGAGCATAAATTTAACACACCATTAGTTTGTGGTTATAATCTGTGACAGCTTGAATATAACCTCAACATCCCCTCTAGACATGGCCAGAAAGAAAATGAGAAGTTTTCATTGAGCAAGACTATAACGTAAAAATATGTCAACATGTGAACAGCAGGCGACAAGCCATAAAAGTCAGTGAACTGGATCAAGCTTATCACTCAAACGATTCATATAAGTCACAGTTTTTTCCCTCCTCTTCAAATGTAAGTAGAACAGAAGAGCACATACTGTGACACAGACCAGCAGACACACTCCATGGAATTTCTCCTTCTAATTGCATATACACATACATAACTGACATTTATATTTTGGACAATTACAAATTATACTTATAAAATACAATACAATATAAAATAAATTTTTATGTTACAAAGCTAAAATGTTAATAAATAAAAACGAACAAATGAAACAGTTGGTTTGTATAATGAATGGAAAAATAAACGCGTGTCCAGCAGACATGGGAAAAGGCCTTCCAGGTGGTTTCCTCATAAAGATGGTTGAGAGAATGCGGAAGAATCGAATCCATTTCACTCCAGTCTGTAGAAGAATCTGAAACACAACATTTTGAGTCACTGCATAATTCATTTACTTATTTTTGCTTCATTTCATATTTCTGATGACTTTTATTCTACAGAAGTATTATGTGGAAAATTATATAAAAGAAAAAATAGAGTAATGTATGTTCTTATAATACAAGAGCTGTGAATATACATCTTTCTTTAATCTGATATGCCAATTCAAATAAGAGACTCAAAGAAAAGTTCAGAAATGTGAAAAAGAGTTGCCTGCAGCCATTGCTCTTTGTGACTTGAGCCCCTCTGTATGGCCTCTTCAATATACAATTCATTTGGTAATTTGAATCAAATGAAAGTGTGTCGTGAGACGCTATTCACAGTGGCAGCAGCTACGAGCATCTTCGTGCTCCAGATGTGAGTGGTGTTGTATTACAAGAGCAAAAAAGCTGATAGCTGCAGGTGCTGGGGCTGACATAACAGGACTGGCTTTGCTCCGTCTTGACAGAGAAAAGGGAGGGGGCTGGGGGGATATCCATTGCCTGTGTTTAATCAGGGCCAGTTGTATGGGATGGGACTCATTGCTCTTTGATGGAGAGCACTGTTATGAAGATGGACAGTCACTTTGCTCTCTAAGCGAAACCATCGTTTAGCCTCAAATTCTGAGAGAAAAGACCCATTTGTTATCCACAGGGGAGTGATGTAGCCAGGGCCAGGCGATGTTGGGCGAGAGCGCCATGTATTTGCCAAACAATTACAACGTTCAGGCATACATTTGGGTGCAGGATAGGGGTGAATAATATAGAGGTTTTGACGCTGATGAAGGAATTGTGTGTGTGCGTGTGTGTGTGTAAAGGCCTGGCTATACTAAAAAATATCCTCACAAACATATAGTTAAACATGTCAAAAACTGACTTGTGAGGCCATTTTGTGAGAAGTGGTTCTTAAGGCTAAAAAGCTATAAATCGGCCAAATTAGGTTTCACTTTACATCTAATACTGTAAAGAGGTTTGTGGATGAGTTAGAGGTAGCAGATAAACAATATAATGAAAACAATAGAGGTCTATGAGATGTTCTCACTATTATTGTTAAAACAGATCCATGCATTTGTGTATGTGTACGTTCCCCGTGCTCGATTGTTACTATCACACTTACTGTGGAGACCATAATTAAACTCATGACATATTTGTCATTACAGTAATACAGCTACATATAAAGTGGATTTACACAATATAATGCCTCTACACAGTCAATGTGATGATTCAATATGACAAGCAATAATTAGGGTGAGACTCTAGTTCTTTGGTCAGGTGACACAGCAACCTAATTAGAATGTGTTTATTTTGGGGTTTACCAGCCCTTCAACTCTGAGCTATTGAAATGTCACTCTGGGTGACCCTGCGACAGGGTGAGAATGTCATTTGTAAACACACAGACACTATGAGACCAACAGCTAGATTATTAGTAATGACAGCTGACTGACAGGACCAAGGAAATAGTGCAGCGTTGAATTAGTGGCAGCTACATAGGATTATAAGCTTTTCAAAGCATTGGTTTTCCTAATAGTTTCACTTGATATGGCCTATGCTACAGCCCACCATCATTTGCACTGCAATTTACAGAGATAATGTTATCAACATATTAATGCACTAGCATCACTCCTCTGGACTGTATATAGCCATACTCAGCCAACCAATATCAATCTGATCCCGGATAACTCCATGCTTACTTTTCACCAGCGTGATTTATTAGAAGATTGCATGACTAACTGCTGAAGAATGGGCCTTGCCCCATAGTCAGACAGCACTGGGAAGACAAGTGTATCTGAAGTCCTAATTCTTAACTCAATCATCTGCTTGCGATGTGAATTGCATTATGGATCATTCTGACAAGACAGACCGCCCCAGACTTGGACATGAATTTCGACAGGGATTCCAATATGCTAAGCAGTAGAGTGTCAGAGAGGTTAATATACAAGAGAAAGAGCTCCTTAAAGTTCCTATCTGTCTTTGCCTGTCTGAAAGTCTAGATATTCTAATGACCATTGCTAATAAAAATGCAAAGGAATCAATTAGTTTAATTAAATCTGGCAACACATACTGACTTTCAATGGTTAAGGTCATTGAGTAATTCTCAATCAGAGGCACAAACATACATGCTAATACAGTGCATGCAGGCATACGTTCACTACATTGGGTAATGTTATACGGATACAGATACCCATGTAAACTCTATTAAAACCACTTTATAGATGTGGTTGATATTTTATTAAAGCTACAATTTGTATTTTTAGGAGTTGGTGTTAAAAATGAACACAAATTAGTTATTGGACAGATACATAACAGATCAGAGGTCAAAACAGTTTCATTACCTTTACCATGATTTGCATTATTACGTTTATAATAGTGATTTATGATTTGAGCGGCTGACTTTGATTTCCTGTAAAATGTCACTGTCTTTATTTGACTTTAACATACTAATGAAAATGCATAAAATAACCTGCAATTTTTGATTCAAACAGAGATGGCAACAAAGAGGCAAAGGTTACAGATTGCAGCTTTAAAATAATAAATGCTGTTATGCTATTTAATGCAATTTTTTCTGAAATAAAGCTATTTAAACACACTGTATTTGATATAACTGCACACTCATAATCTTATAAACTTAGATGTGCCCTTAATGTAAAGATAAAGGATTTGTTTTGTTGGGGATAAATCAAAAGTGACTAATGAGATTAACAGATCTTATATTCCACAGAAACAGGCAGAAAATACAAACTAAAAGCTTTAAAAGTGCAGAAACTGAAACTGAAAAAAACACGAAAGGAAAAACACAGAACTTAAAAAAACAAAACGAAAGCAAACTAGTAAAAACACATTTTCTCATTGAGTCATTAATTCATTCAGCCCACACAAGAAATAATGAGACTGAAGAATTTATAATCATTCAAGACAATTTTGCAGTGTTTTCACAGAAATGTTTTTGCATATAATAACAGAAGCTCAAAAGTCAAATCAAATTTCAGAATTTCATAAAAATACATACATTTCCATTTTTAGATCGTTTACATGTTAAAAATACAAAGAAATGTGTCATGGACTGTCCTCAGAGAGTTTTCCCGAAATATTTGGAGTAAAAGAATATGGAGTGATCCTCCAGGGACTGATAAGGCTCTCAGGCCTTTTGGGTTTTTTGGCCAAACTGACATTTTCTCCCGGCCTTTCAGCCCCGTTCCCAAACGCCTGGATAGGACCACTTTCATGTTTTGTTTTTAAATTCCTTTTTCTGTTGCTAACTAGCACAGCTTGACAGGATGGTGGTGAACTTATCTTGAGGAGTGCGGTTTCACAGTACATGTGTCTCCTCAGCCACATGTAGCACTTAGCACGTACTTCTCCCCCTCTTTGCTTCTGGTTCTTTCCAGCCTGTGGCAGCTATCAGGTCTGTGTTGTGTTTAATGGTATCTCAAGCTCTGGACCACTGATACCAGCCCGGGCGGTCAGAGTGTGAGGACTCCTCCAATATCTATTACAATTAGTTTTTGATTAAGGGGCCCGGCTTGGCCGTTTGAAGCCTTTAATGTTGTGTCAACTGGTGGATGATGGAAAGAGAAGCATGGACGCCTCCCAGAAACAAAGAGGCTGGTAAAAGGCTCCAAGTGAACCATTTTATCTTTCTAATGGAAACCAGATGACCCTTCCTTTCTCTGCATTTTTTTAAGAAACCATTTTTTTAGGGCGAGATAGACAGCTCTGCTACTCCTAGGTATTTATGTGAGGGATTTGGCAGTTAGATTTCCTCACTTCAGCAGAAGTATCTTTTTGACAGTGTTTTAAGGGAGGTTTCAGGTTTGTAGTTGTGAAGGATGACGAACAATAAAGTAATTTCTTTTCTTAATTAACACTGACCCCAGTTGCTAAGGTTATCCCTGACCTGTGGAATTAGCACTGCAATAGATATCAAACAGCGCCGATTTACCTAAAGCACTCTTGAGAAATACCATCTTTTACTGAAATAACGGTGACAGAAGATTAAAGTAGACCAATTAAAAGAACTACAACGTATGAAAAGCCACACTACAACAAGTGACCTTTAGAAAAATGTTGGGGTAAACAAACAATTAAAATCCACCTATTTATAGAAACGTTAACAACGTTTAGAATATATTCTTAAGTGTTCAGTGGTGAAGTGCATGTTTTTGTAATATTAAAAGCACTAGTTTAAATGTCGTAGTGTTAATAGCTTAGCTGTTACTTTCATTATGTCTGGAATTTCTGATTGTCTCACATTTCTCAAAGGAATTGACAGAAAGAGGTCAAATGGTATATTACTTTTTTAATATTTATTCACGTATGTGTTACAAGGAATTAATTCATTAATATCTCTGTTACACCAGAGTAAAAGCCCAACATATTTCGCTTATAATCATTTATTTAGCTAAAACATTTTCATGATGCTTATGATTACTCTATGAAGACGGACAAGGACAGAAAAATTCTTTGTGTGAAGAGGAATCGTCTATGTCCTGTTACTAACTGGAGAGATTTAAGTAGCCTTGAATCTCGTTTATTGGGTCTAAGATTTTGTTCTTTAGATGCACTGAAAACTGTTTGATCACCTCATACGACATGATGAATGTACCAAACCCAGACAATACACATTAAAACACAGAGTGAATATTTGTTTCTTTCAAGGACAGGGTTTTAAGATGTATTCCAAACAGGGGAGTACACAGAGTCTAATTCCTAATTACATTTCATGAATATCTACAGCAGTACCTCATGTGTTTCAAACAGATTAAAAATTCTGATAATAATAGCGTGAATCGTGAGAAAGTTTATGATTACAGTTTCAGAGTGGAGGAAGATACAAATACTTGAACCAAAAACTATCAGCTTGTTCTGTTTTGAAATGCACACACACACACACACACACACACACACACACACACACACACACAGCTCTGGCATGCAAGCAGGCTGATAAGTTGCAGCTTGTGCAGTTTCGCTCAGTTTATTTTATCCCTGGGCTGGAAATGACCTTGTGAACTTCAGTGTTTTTTTTTCCTTTTCTTTCATTCTTTCTAGGTCTCTCACCCTCTCTCTCTACCCCCTCATACTCTCTCTCTCTCGCTCTAACCTGTGCTGTACAGTCAACAAGCCACCCACATTACAGTACCTGCATAAATGTGCTAATGGCTGTTGACAAGTGTGGTTTACTGGACTAGCACAGGTGTGTGTGTGTGTGTGTGTGTGTTATACAGAACTCCTTGTCTGATACATAACAGCTTACAGGCTGTTGTCCTATAATGATTACTGTTTATTTCTTTTAGCACCAACATGGACCTGAATTCGCCCAACATGCTTTTGTACACACATGGCCTGTAACCTACCAAGCTGTGGCTTAATCATTACCGTGACCCACTTATCTGTTCGTCAAGCAGGTAACCATTAATAGGTGTTTACTTTCCGATGACCTCTGCAAATGTGCACAGGCCCTTTTGCCCTATGAATGTCAACACAGGGCTGATTTTTTCTCCCTTACTTTTCTGCGTCATGACCCATCTGCGGTCTTGACCTAGCGGGGCCACAAATTTTAAGCTGTAAAAAATGCTGCGAAGGAGTTTGAAAACAGTGCAAAATGGATTTGCAGTCAAACTGAGGGTCAACCACTGAAATATTAAAAACTAATGCTGTACAAATGTAAACATGAACAGGAAAGAACATTTTCTCTTTTCTTTACGTTTGTTCTACATTTTTCTGTATGAAGTATGAATCCAAGCTGTTGTAAAATTCATATAAAGTATATATATACTATTTTAATATATTCCAATACACCACATTCCAATGTTGCCTAGCAACCACACTACAAGAAGTATATTTCTTGCCAGATAAATGGTATATTCATAACATTATTAACAAAATTAAACAAAATATTAAATGTTTTTCCTCATAAAGCTTGTTGGACAACAAAAGCAACAAGACACTCAGCTCTGCTTTGTGTTGTACCAAACCATCTCTTACCTGAGGCAAAATCACAGCTTTTTCCTGCTTTAGCATTTGATAGATTTACAGGTTCACAGTCTAAAATGAAAATGTAGAGTAAGCAACAACATCTAAAATGCATTTTAAAAATAATCATAACATTTGAGCTTCGTTTGAACTTGAGCTTCATTTATTACTTCAACCTCCTATAAAAAATAGCCCCGCCCCCCAACCCTTACCCCCGAAAACCCCACCTTGCAGATGTCCACATGTGTCTTGCTCCCTCTCTTCAGCTGCCGCCCAAATGATAACTCGCCCTTTGTCTCTCTTACTGAGCCGGGTAATATATAGCTGTGAGGCGTCCTGACATAGTTATATTTGCTTGTGTCCTAGAAAAGACAAGGAGACTCAATTACAATGGCAGCCGAGCGAGTGCCTTTACGAATGTCAACTCTTCGCCCAGACACGGCGTGATGAATAACACCTGACCTCACACCAGGCGCCCATTTCTCAGCGCCCCGTGCTCAAGTGTGGACTGGTAAATGAGAAATCAGGATGGGGTAGACAGTGGTGGTGCGTGAGGTGTTAGGGGGCTGTTTTTGAGGAGCGTGTATGTGTGTATGTTTGTGTGAAAGGCCAGAGGGTGCGAAGATGAGACAAACATTGGAAAGCCTGCAGACGTCCTTGCTTTCGCTGCCTGGTGTGCGAGGAGCAGAGCAGGTACTGTGGAATTGTAAGCAGTTGTTTAAGGGGTCCGGGCGTGGGGTTCGAGTTTGTTCCGCTGGGAGGATCTACGGCAGGTTGGCTGTGGCCCTTCTGTGGCTTGTGATGCTCTCCTGCAGGAGAACTAACCTGCATTGTCTTCCTCACTCGCTCTGTTTGTCCACAACACACACACACACAGCCTGGCTGCCAGCAGCCTGTTTTTGCACTGGGCAGAGTGTAATCCTTGTTGACAGAGAGTGAGTGTGGATATTAGGTCACTTGTGTTTTCATACTGTACTGTAAAGCACTTAGCGGCTACAGCGGCCGTGGCATTAGGGCTCGCACCCGCGCCGCAGCAGTTCAGAGCAACTCTCCTCTGGGAGAAGGGACCTTCTATCCCACCACTATGCTGTCTGACCCTGGCAGGACGGCGGGTGAGTGGCGGTGGGTGGTGGGGTCAGAGACGGCTGTAACACTGCCCTGGGCAAACTCAGAGGGCAGGCAGGGGAGTCCCTGGCCTCCTAGGAGAGGGAGGGAGGCGAAAGGGAGGGAGAGAGAGGGAGGGCAGAGAGGAGGGAGGGTGGAATGAGCAACAGGCAGACACAAGGGCAAAGGCAGATGTGAGCAAGGATAGATGAGAAGATAAATCACAGGCTGTCAGAGCCCTAGGCATTTGCATTCCTGAAATGGATCTTGTGATGGCGGAGGGGTAAGGAGACCTCTGTGCACAGTCCAGCGCACTGTCAGAAGTGGATTAAATTCAGGGAGTTAGAACATTTATTCACAATATATAAGATGTCACAGGAATTACACTTTGGATAAGGTGCCGTCATCTAAAGCCATGTGCAATCCATCTTAAATGTTAACAAAGATCACAGATTATTCACCAATTTAATAAATAATGCATCTGGGTGATGTAGAACTAATACCATGTTTTAGAGAAAAAATTGACTGGATTTATTTTGCAGCACAGCACAATAAAAGCACAGATTTGAAACCTATTGTCAAAGTTCAGAGGACACACACAATATTGGGGGTTGAGGGGAGTCATGTGATGATAGTTTATGGTTGGCAGGCAGTCTGTGATGTATCGTACCTGTGTCCTGGTCCTGTTCAATGTCACGTAGAAGGACAGGCTACCCTTCTGGGCTGTGAGTGGTCTCTTCAGCTGGAGTAAGATGTTTGGTTGATACTTTGACGTCATGAACATGTGAAACTAAGAAACAAACACAATTAGACAGAATTAGAATCAGAGTCTATGTGTTTTCAAAAGCATTATAAAATTGTAAAAACAAATTGTAATGTAAAGCATATATAATGCAAACAACAAATGATGATGCTAAATTTAAACAGGTACAAATTATTTTCTGAAACATTAAATAAAATGAGCAGAAAGTGTTACAAAAAGCAAGACCTTGAAGTAACATAATTTTAATGCAATCTTTGATTTTCTAAATTATTTACACTTTAATTGGTGGAATTACCAGCCTTTACATATGCAAAACAAATACATGGCAAATTCACAACAGTATGACCCATTATAGCAGTATATAAGCACTTTTTATGTTGCAATATTTAATTAGGTAGTTTTAACACACATTAACTTCATACTATAAACCAGAAATAACCAACTACATAATGAGCCAAAACGAGTAAAATGTAGCATTATTTTCCTACATTCCAAAAGCTGTAACACTTACAACCATTCATGAAGCCTGGAAAACTAAATGCTGTGAACAGGCTTCCCCTCACTGTGTGCAAATCATTAAGCTGGTATCCAAAGTGTCAGTGAAACAGTTAAGCAACATCAAATGTTGACATGCGCTTTGCAGACCTCTTTCCATGATGTCAGGAGCATAGGGAAGCTTAAAGAGGATTACGGTCTAAATCTATCGTTAAGGCTCCCAACTAAATTGACTTGGCTTACTGCATATGGAGGACCAAACCAACTTCATTTTTTTGTTTCCTGAGCTGTGCCATTATAATGGGTATCCAGAGGGGTGCTGGAGGAGACAGAAAGCCAACGAAGGAGAAAAGGAGAAAAGGAGAAATTAAGACTCGTGGTGGGAGGTTCATTGGAGAGTGGAAGGGTGGGGAAACTGTCACCAGGAAATCCTTGTCGGCTGGGAATGAGGAGTGTTGAGTAACTAATGAGAATGTTTTACACAAGAAATGTATCATGGCTGAGGAGACACATCTGGGTATGCAACTCACACAAAGAGTCATCCAACTCCAAAAGAGTTTTTATTGCTCTAAGTGCAATCCTCCCATTTGAAAGCCAGCCAGAGAGCAAGAGGGAGAGAGTGAGTTTCAGAGGACAGCAGGAAACAGCTGGGTTTTCTAAGCAGAACGACTGGTAAGGATGAAGGGAGAGAGGGATGGCTCTCTTTACAGAATATATGGAGGAGGGATGTAAACTCCAATAGAATCTGCTGGGAAGAAAGCCATGAAACATGTGAGTAACATGAAAAAAAATCTAAGATGGACAAGATCAAGATCAGGGCCAAGAAGAAGAGATTATGAGGAACTAATAATGAAACATTGCAAGAGCGTGAAGGGAGGGGGAGTGTTAGCGGTTTAGGAAAACAAGCGAGAGAGATAGTGGCCAAAATAAGCGGAAATGTAATGTGAGAGAGGCAGGAAAAGGGATGCATGGCTCTGATTTGTGAGATGAGATGATCTGAAACGGGATGGAAGCGAATTCCAGGAAGACGTCGGAAAGCCAGAAAATGAAGTCACCTGTGCAAATAAAACTCATATTTACTCATTGTGGAATAATCTTATGACAGTTCCATGTTTTATCTATCGCGGTCAGGCCTCTTCAGGAAGAAGCTGGGGGCCAGAAAAACAAACACAGCCGCTAAACTGAAGAGATCATGTGCACATCCTTGGTTTTCCGATCTGAGACAAACAGCAATTGCTACCCCAATAAGCATGACCTCTCAGGTCTAATGAACCATGAGCAACAAATAACTATAAAAAAAATTATAGTAGGTTTCTTGACTCATTCTGAACTGCTTGCCAGAAATAGCCAAGCAGTCCAGCCATTGTCAAAATGATTAAAATACGTTCACCAGCAGCAATAAGAACATGGGATGTGAACACATGTTCCCAACTAGTCTGCCAATTACTTTACCTCAGATTTACTGTTGTTCTCAATTAAAGAGCCGTTTGGCAACAAACAATAACATGTGTTATGATGCTGCGGTTGAGCCAAGTTAATGTTTCATATTAGAGCTCCCGCACCACTCACCAGGCCAGAACTCATGCTGTGAAGTATGTACTTGACTTAACAGGGTATTCATAAGTCATTATACATGCCAAAGTTCTGCTGGGCCGTAATGAGCGAAACTAAAAAGAACAGTCTTCTTGCAATAAAGCGCTACGCTTACACTCTGCAATCACAGGAGCGCTTTCCAAATATTCAAACTCGTAAACATTTCAAAAACTATTACAGGGTGCTCCGGCTTTACAAATCCAAGGATTTTCATCAACTACTGCCTTAGGAATTGATTTGCTAGTATTTTAATGGAATTGATTCAAAGGATGACTGTATATTCTCGACTGACATTTATAGTACACACAGATCTCGTTGTTTAAAAACTTCACTAAAGGCTCCAATCGAAATGTTTCATCTCTGTAATAAAGTGCTTCATCTGTCAAAAAGACATTTGTACGATCACATTAACCTCAGGCGGGCTGAACGTTCAACACGCTGATTCTCTGCATTTCAGGAGAAATTAAGGGCAACCGAATATTTGGACCCTTTAGACGGAAGTCACAAATTTGTAGTTGAATGTCTGAGCTCTCTTTTAAGCCACTTAATGTGTGCAATCCGATATTGTGTTTGCAAACCGTTTACTCCTGACCTGTGCTCTCCCGTTCCTTAAGCCATTCAAGAGAGCCAGCAAAAGCAAAGTGCCTTTTAAGGCCCTGAGTATTGCCAGAGTCCTCCTTATATTACTGATGATATCTTTACTGAAAGCTTCGCTGACAAGAGCCCAGGGATCAAAACTGCCCATAAAGCAGATGGGAAATTGCATCTCATCCAGGGCCTGTGCTCAAATGGCCTGTCTGTTGATGCAGCGAGCTCGTGGTGTCTTTAAACAGGGACTTAGCCTCCGACCCCAACACCTCCCCTCCCTCCTCAACTCTGTATAGTTGTAGTAAGGAAGCTACTGCAGGTAATCAAAGAAGATAGAGTATGACTGGACAACAGTACTGACTGGAGATCAGTCTCAGTTTTGGGGCTCTGACTGCTGTGGTGTTAGTGGATATCTAATACTGAAGACACGGCCATACTAGGATATGTAAATACTGTTTCTGAATTTATACTGTTTTAATTGATAAATTAAGGACTGTACAGTTTACTTGATTTGTGGCTATGCTATCCCACAGCAATATTCACAGACTTATACATAAAACACTACCTTAATTATAAACAGCACTCTACTGTACTCAATTAAACCTTGTCATTGAATTCCAATATTTCATCCACTGAAGTCTTAGTTTGCCTAAATATCAACCTGAGTTGGAATGAGAGAGAGAGAGAGAGAGAGAGAAAATTCATTGTGCTGTAATCCCTTAAGCCCTTCAGGGATGGCCTCTGACCAGGGCATATGAGATCCACTACCCAGCGCTAATCTGTTCCCAACACTGATGAACCCAGAAAGTGGCTCTTGCAGTTAACAAACTGTCCACAGATGGATTATCCAGTTTGCAGCAATGCAAAGTTCAGAACACAGCAGCTGTAATCCCAATGTCTCGATGACACACGTGCTAGGGCCTTGCACTCAGTAAGCACAAGCTCGGCCCAAAGAATTGTGTTTATCTATTCATCCATGTTCATCCCCCTCCCAGTCCATGACACAGGCACTGATCACTTTATCCCTCTGTTCTAATGGCAGAACGACAAAGCTAGCATGTTTCTGCCACGCACACGCAGGTCCACGATGACTCCGCCTCCAAAAATCCATCAGTAGAAAACTGTAAAATTCTAAAAGAGAACACAGCACAGTTACAGCATATCATACAATATATTGCAGTGAAACAGGTCACTGACATTCCACTATTGACAGAAGCGTGTAGCATGAACTTGTGATCACTATGCAGCAGGCAGTAAAACACCAGCAAAACGAAGGCCACGGGAAACCGACTATATAGAAATAATTTTCACAAAGCAAATCGCACAAGGTAAGATATACATTAACCCCTAAACATTCAATAGAGTTTTAAGAACGATAAGACACTCAAGAAAGCATTTTCATTCAACAAATGAATAAATGTTCTGGAGAGGCCGACAGCATGGATCTGTGCTGAGCTTATTTATGAGACGTCTGCAGAACAGCCCACTCTCCGGTTTATACAAAAAACAACCTTGAGAGGCAGACACTTATTTTACAGAAGGAGGCATTTACCTTACAATGCGAGGCATCTCACTTTAAATGGATACATAATCCAGCAACTCCAGTATTAATTGCTGTTCTTCATTTTTCAAGTGTTTTGCACCAGTATTTATTGATGAAGAAATGCAATTAATTATGAGAACCCCCCCAACCAAACAATTAAATGGATGAGGGGGGTGTGTGTATGGGAGGGGTGGGGGGGATGGGGGTCAGGGACTGTTCATTATGGCTTTTATTTGGGAAGGGAAAGGCTTTCAAACCGCAAGGTTGTTTTTTAAAGGATGGGTGCTCACTGTTTATAGTAATACGATGAGCTGAACATTGACCTCACTTAAACATTGAACTCACTTAAAAAAAATAACATATATATAACTTATATAAAGTTGTTCAATATATA